>JALIZH010013176.1:0-106368 GCA_030522465.1 Rhipicephalus appendiculatus
CGTAATGCATAACGCAGACCATATTTTGCTTAGCTTGTGTATGAATCATCGCAATCGACACACTCAACCAATTTTGTTTGCACAGCTTTATGAAGACACCCGTTATTCCGCAGCCAAGCAGCATCTTAATTCTAACTGTTCGCGTGGTCGCAGTGATAGCCTACTTGTCTCTAGGCACGTGATGATCCCGGTGTTCTGAACCAAGAGCTTTGAGCTGGCCATCGTTTTGTTGCGGTGTCTCGCTAGTCTGTAGGGTGACGCCAGTTTCCGTCGCCGCAATACATGATAAAGCGTGGAAAATGGTAAGGCAGTGCAGACTTGTGCACCGCATTGTATCCTCAAAGCTTGTTAGCAAGCGACATCACCTGGTCCCAACACAATGCGCGAAACATTTCCCGTTCAGCGAAAGCCAAGGAACACTCGTGCACGTTACCATAGAGTGTAAGAAAAATCCGCACACCGCGGTGGTGTATCGGTTCAGTCCCAGGATTTGGAGACATTCGTACGTGGCGCCATCTCTCGGCGGCAGCAACCGCATCCTGCCATAACTGAATGGGAAATAGGCGAAAAAAATCATATCTTTTGAAGTAAGCTAGTTATCAAAAACGACTCCGGGATCCATACTGCAGAGACCTACTGGGACACCGTGGCGAAATTTCAGTATCGCACTAAAAAACCTGTGGCTTCGCTAGACAATTGAACACCCCCAATGGAAATACATGGGACCCATTGTTAAATATTAAACACTCTGGGAAGCCACGTGGTTTGTAGTGCGACACTGTAATTTTGACAGAATGTTTAATTAAGTCTCTGCTGTGTAGAACCGGGAGTCGTTTTTGATAACTAGCTTTTTTCATGAGATATGATTTTTTTTCGGCTGCTTCCCATTCAGTTTCGGCAGGCCGCCGCTGTCACCGACAAGAGAGGGCGCTACGTGCAAATGTCCCCAAATCCTGGTCATGGGTCTATACTTTTGTTTACTTGTAGCGCACAAAAGTTTACAATATGTACAACCAACTGGCCCCTACCCTGGCTCTTCTAGCATTTATCTAGTCAGTGATTACAACACATGAGTAATTAAATGCCTCGTTTGAGATATCCTTTATACTGCGGCTTTGTATCGTAATAATGGTAACACCACAAAACTTTGCAAGTTAGGGCGAGTGGCACTGCTCCATGCAAAACTGCGCAGCGCGTAAGCCGGCCTGGCTGCACAATGTACCAGCAACCACCAACGGATACAGGGTAACAGCTTCGATAAATACTCCTTCAATTCATACATAGCTCACATACTGCAGCACTCATGCAACACATATACATTCGGCGTGATATTTGAGGGCAAGTCTGTGTTGGCATGAAAAAAAAAATCACTGTTTCGCAGAAAGCGCGCCGCAATGAATGCGATAGCGACAAATTGAAATGCTATACGAAGTAAGGCACACACCTAACTCTTTTGGATCTCTTTCGTACTTCAAAACTCGGAACAGGAAATTGCCTTTTAAAGATGCGACTCAGTGTAGTCATGGCTTTAAACTTTTCTTCTACTGACGTAAAATATTTACATTACAGTATCCCGGACAACGACAAGTGTGAGCGAATCTTTTGATTGCACGACATCACGAAGTTTCAAGATAGCGCTGGCATTCACAGCAGCCAATGCATAGAACTTCTCTTAGTTTACTTGCATTCTACCTTGGCGAAATGCAAAGGGAAAGTGTACATTCAGAAAACAATAGCAGGGTCCCTTATGAGCTCACCTTATATAATGTGGAAGGTGAAAACCACTTTCTTTTTTTCTCAGTCGATTCTTTTGTCACGTGGTAGCGACGTGTACGATGACAGCAGAAGGCTTCTTCGAGGTGAACCTCTTGATTTGGCCTAACTTGTGGCAGCCTAACAAAAACTCAAATTACAGCAGGCAGTGCACGCTGGAGAGTGATATCGGCGCGCAGGGGCGCTATTTTGTAAGCGTTCTAGCATAGAAAGGGGGAGGAGGATCGAACAAAAGGAGGAGTGAAAGACATGCGCGATTGGTCGAGGCTATGAGGCTATTCCGACGGTCAAGACGTGAGAATAGCCACAAAATGTGCATACAACGGAGAGGAGGTTGTTCTAACGGGCTCGGGCGTCGTTCTATCGATAGTATGCATACAAAACAGTCTCCGCGGACGACTCAGATTGGACAGAAACGTAAGCGGTGGGGCCGGAGGAGTGGGTTTCTCGCTCATCTCTCTACCGCCTCACAGCTGACGCCTGTCCGCTGCTGTGTACTCGTGGCTGAGCTCGCTAGCGCGTAAGGCTAACTGGGGATGCCGCTCCATAAATGGGAGCAGAAACGCCCTTTGGTTGTCGGGAAAGCGCGGACCTCTTCTCGATTGCTGCCCTATTTCGACAACTGGGTAACGGTTCGAATTGTCGCGCCGTTTGAATTTTACAAGTACACTAATACTGCTAATACTAGAAACATTGGTTTAAACAGCGTGGGGGCCAGCGCCACTGGGACACCACCTGGCGCTATGTAAAGACATTAACACAAGTTAGCTGTTAAGGTCACCGAGCTCTTCAACCTCAAGCATCCAGAAACAATGCCTCTGAGTATTGATGTTCAGTTATAATATTGCTACGTATAATATTATACATTTAGTGCTATAATATTATACATTTATTTATGCACTGGATACATTCCTGAATTCCCTAGCTCGCCTATTGGCTGTTTGCTCCCCCCTCCTCCTTTTGTTCGATCCTCCTCCCCGTTCTATGCTAGAACGCTGACAAAATAGCGCCCCAAAGCGTCGGCCGTCGATAATCTGACCCGCGGCAACGTGCGTCGGCATTTATACGCGTGTCGTCGAACATTCGAGGGTTATCGCTGGTGGCCGAGTTTGTTCCAGAATAAATTCGGTTGTTCGCGGCTGCGCGCTCAAGCTGGACAGATTATCCGATAACTATCTAGAATGCTCTCAGACATTCTGGCGCGGATTGCGCAAGGCGGCATCTACACGCCGGCAACATAAAACATAAAAAGGAGCGCGTGTGGCCCTATTCGTCCTGCACCAGCACCTTCATGGAGCTTTTTGCACCTAACGAAGTTTTCCACTGCCTACAGGACCGCATGCTCGTCACCTGGTTTTTTGCTGCCTTTGATCAGTCCACCTTCGACCAAGCTACGATGCCATGATACGACGCCATCATGTGAAGTTACTTCACGGGATGTCACTCAGAACGACGTCACAAACTTTGGCAAACTGTGACGTCAAGCTGACGCGGGACACTGGTCAGTTTTCGCGTTTGATGAGGCGTCTAAGGCTTTCGCCTCAATAATGGAATTTCTATCGGCTAGTGCATGGCGCCAGTGTTGTCTGATATTTATTTGACTGCGCATGACACGAAACTACGCCATTGAAGGTCAGTACGTCACTAAACTTTTAGATACGCCGCCATTTTTTTAGTAACGTTAGATTGTGAAAACAAGGACTTCGATTCGGCAGAAGTTCACGCTATGGCAGCATTTACTTCGTGCCTCGCACATTTGTTACTTACGTACGAGCTGCTCATCAGAGGTTGTGTCAGGGTTTTTGAACACTGTCGCTTCTGTGATATTGTGTTACGTGTTGTTAACTTTCAAGAGCAGTTGTTTGTCAAATTAGCTGTCGCTTCTTCTTCCACTTTTTTTCTTTAAGAGGTCAGCTTCTAAACTGAACACTCTCTCAATGCATGCGCTGAAGTGAAGGGCGGTACGATAACGTAGGAATAACTTGCGCAGCAGGTCGTAGTTGCGCAGTGCTTTGATGCTAGTGTACATGTCCTGCACGAAGCGTCGGGCTTCACTGTTTCTGGCGATCGGATAGGGCGTTGTAGGTATGACCAAGGAAAGAGTGAAAAAATAGGCTGTGTAGGGACCACCCTTCTGAGAAGACGGGAGTACCTACAGAGTGGTCCCATGCTTTTTGGGACGAGAATTGCCGTAGAAGACTGGCTACAACTTCATTTTGGAAAAAAGAAATTGATTACATGTAATAATTAGCTAAAAATTACTTGACATTACAAGAAAATTCAATTGAACGACCCTCGACGTTATAGTTTTGAAGAAGTTATCGATTATATTACAATAATTCAAGAAGATGTCAGTTATTACAAGTTACGTACAACTATGCCACATTAGGACCACAGCCGCTCGTTTTCATCGAGCGGCCGTGTTATGACTAGAGACCGGATTTTAGGCAAATGCCTATTTCGTTCCTTGCGTTCCTATCGTGCCAATTTGATATATGAGCATGGATTAGAGGTTGAGAAGGGCTTTTATAGTGTTTTTATAGTGCCTATAAATGCCTATTTTCGGCGTTCGTGCCTAAATGCCGATAAGTGCCTATAAATGCCTATTTTCCAAATGGACGCCTATATGAACACTATTTAAGCTCAAATTTAGTTTTCGAGTGTGGTTTGGGACCGTTATTCATTTCACATGTCGAAATTAACCTTTCCGACCTCAAAGAGGTTCAACCCAGTCCTCTAGTTCAACCAACTTCCGAAACACAAGAACTAGCAGCAGTAAAAAGGGACGTGGCGGCCACCATATATACGCGAATGCGCTGAAATGATGCGTGCAGTTGGAGGAGGAGGAGGAGAGGTTGAGGAGGGGAAATAACGCTATTCCTGCAGCCCCAAATGGCAGCACGTCTCATCGTCGGCAGGAGAAGGGGGAGAGAGAAGTAAAGAGGGAAGAAGGAGAGGAGAGTGGCGTCCATGGCCGAGGACGCGCCGAACGGCTTCTACAGACGGTTGTCCAGCGTCCCGAAGGAATTGAAGAACCGCCCTGAAAACCCGGGTGTGGCGGTGGGACGGGAACAGGAGGTCCCTCTGTGCAGCCGCGGGAAGGTGGAGAATAAATTCAAAACCGTGGAGAGCCTTCAGGGGAAAGGAGATTGTGGATCAAAAGAAAGAATATGCGATGTGTACGCGGCTTTTTTTTTTTTTTAATTTACTTCTTAAAGGGCCCCTTACCAGGTCACATTGTAGTTAGACACTGGAAGCTGTTGCGTGCCCGATGAAGAGCGTTGTACCACGATAATTTTTCAAATTTGTTCGTTACGAGCCACTATACCATGATGCGAGGAGGCAATATTGCAACCCTTGTCACTCGCCCCGTGTAGCCATCGCAAGCAATTCCTTCCCTGCCCTCTTCGGTATCGGAACAGGAAGATAACATGACGCACCCGCATCAACACGTCATGCGCACATGTGGTCACGTGCTCATGACGTGCGCGAGCCTGCTCGTGCAGTATGCCATGCATGTTGTGTCTTTTCGGCGTTCTCGGTAGTGTATTGCCTGTTTCTGTGGGATGAATCCCTCAGTGCGCGTACGTTTGAAGAGGCTGGCACGGATCATTTATCCTTACCGCTATACACTGCGTCGCACCGCGGAAACTACTGCCAGAGACGATGCACCGAAAACAAGCCAAGCGTTGTCAGGGCTGTCACCAGCACGACGCGGGAAGGGCGCGAAGACGAACGCAAGCGAAGCGGAGGCCGATTAGTGTATCATCTCGCTACGATTCGAAATCAAAAAATAAAAATAAAAACGCCCTCACATTTTGTTTATGTGTTTTATTATATCGTTCAGCTTTCATTCATCTGTTGAACAGCAGATTGCACAAATTACACATGTAGCCTCGAATAATTCACGCAATGTCATGTGCTACTTTCTCAATCAGGTCCAGCTTGAAGTGCTGAATATAGCCAGGAAACAGGACATTTTTCGTCTGATTTTCTGGATATCGCCAGCATTTACCCAGGACCTAAATTAAGAGTGTACGGTGAGCGATGTCAGAGTACCAATGTCTACGTAAAGGAGCGGCGTAAGAGCAGGACCACTCGTTGTTGCACGTCATTCCCTCCATCTTGGGGCGCGCGCCCGCGAGAATAAGGGAAAGCGGCGTTCAGTTTCAAATTTCACGTCGTTCCGCGATTCGTAGCGTTGCAAATCTTAGCAGACGTGATCATGAGCGCCCAGTGCATGCATTAATTGCACTTGTCTGCTCAAAATGCTCAAACCTACTGAGGGGCCCTTGAAGGTATGGAAAGAAATTGACCCTACGCGATTATACCCGGCTAATATGAGGTCCTCCCTTCTGGTTTTTTAGCGCTCTGGATATCTGCTCCTGCAATACCTTTCTAAGCCGTGCCGAAAAGAAAGAGACCCAGGAGTGTGTTGATTCGGCGGTGGTCACATGACTCACCATGCTAGACAATAAAAAGAAACCGTGTTCTGCGAACCGTGCGGGAAATACATGAGTATGTTCAACCGTTGGCGCCTTTGTTCAATCATAAAAAATAACATTTTCTTGCTTGCTGTCGTAGATACCGTTTGCGCACGTCTTTCATTGAAGTTATCTGAATTTATGTAAAAATTTATTGTGCCTATATTTATGATTTTGGAGGCCTAAAACGGTGTTTTACCTGCCTATTTTTGGCGCATAAAAAGCGCTTTTTTAGTGCCTAAAAATCCGGCCTCTAGTTATGACTATCGGAAAGGGTTCACGAATTGTAGATCACCTGTAGCACCTAAAACTAAACACATTTTTGGCATTTCGCATACACCAAAATGCTACCGTAGCGGCCGGCATTCGAACCCGCGACTTTCGTGTCAGTAGTCGAGCACGGTAACGACTTGATAACCGCGGCCAGTGCCTGAGCGAAGGAAAACAGAGTATAGGAGTCCCCCCATTGCGTGGCTCATAACGCGTACACTCATCGGGGAAAAGAAATCGAGTGTTTGTGTACTATTCGCTTACGTCCACTTTTTCGTAGTGTTTTTTTCTTCATCGTAAAAGAAAAAAAATTTGGTGGATCCCAAGTACCCTGGGAATCGATGTTATGCGCAGCATGTGGAGGCAAGGCGATTGGATTGTAATTTTTATACTGAGCGAAACGTTACGAAATGATGTTAAAGTTATGTACAAATGTTGTACCCACAGGCATATATTCAACAGACGCATATGTTTTATATAACCAGTTCTTTACAGCTACGTAACGATGCCAACAGAAACATGGGTATTACCAACACAAGAAGCGGTGAGCTGAAATGTAGCATTTGTGCTTGCGAGGATTGTAGCCCTGGATAGTGCTTCGTGGACCAACTACAGTGGATGGTGCTTAAGTATACGATTGACTAACCCGACATGACGCTCGCCTCATAGGAGTACATATGTGTAACATAATAGCCATCGGAACACACGCTGATGTGTATCACTAACAGATTGCTATGCGTCGTGTTACGTCATCACTAGGATGCTATAAAAGATGAGTGCGTAGGAAATAAAGGGCAGTATTTTTCCACGGTACCAAGCGTGCTGTTTCGTTTCGGCTGCTCTCCGCGAGTTGGCTATGACAGTGGCGACGAAGATCAAAGTGTGATCTGCTGTGCTGCCTGGAACTTCCCCTGTTGATGCTGTGTTATCTACCCTATATCAGTTGAGAATGCCTGGAGTCGGGAAGCTTGAGCCGTTCGACGTGGGATGAGTATCAAGAGCGGGTAGAACAATTTTTTATAGCCAACAACGTCGAAGATGAAAAAAAGCGAGCAGTACTCACCTGTTCGGGACCAGCCACGTATTCATTACTGTGGAGCCTGGGGTCACCGTCGAAGCCGTCAGAAACAAGCCTGTCAACGATCCTTGACGAACTGAAGAAGCATTTTTCGCCGAGACCATCGAAAGTGGTTGCAACGTTCAAGTCTAGTTCAAGAATGCGTCATTCTGGTGAAACGGCTGGGGATTTCTTCGCTAGCCTGAACAAACTTGCGGACGATTGTGCTTTCGGCACGTTCCGAGGCAGAATGTTTCGTGACCGCATTGTGGCAGGCATCAACGACGAGGCAATGCAGCGACGGCTGTTGGAGTGACCCGATTTGACCCTGGATACCGCAAAGAAGACAGTTATCGATGGAAGCGGCGAACAAAGATTCTCGCGCGCTGTCAACGGCCATGGCAATGACTGTTGCGCCGACGAATGCCGTGTCACGTGATCCCGGAAAGCAGAAGCATAAACCAGTTTCATGTTTCCGCTGCGGAGGCGAGCATCTGGCGACGCAGTGTCGACATGCAAGGAGCGTCTGTCAAAAGTGTCGAAGCAAGGGGCACCTGGCGCGAGTATGCAAGGGCAAGGCAGCTACATTTACGAGCGGAAGCGGTTCAGCGTTTTTGTCCCCGAAGCATCAGTCAATCCATACCGTAGACGACGCAGAAAGCCGCTCTGAGACACCGGAACCGCAAGTCTACGAAATGTGGCAAGTGCGCGCACCGGATCACGACGGTAGCCCGTACCGGGTTGTGGTGTCCGTAAATGTAACGTCACTTATTATGGAACTCGACACGGGAGCAATTGTGTCTGTCGTGTCGGAAGAGACCTTTCGCCGCACATTTCCGTCATGTCGTCTGGAACCGTCAAGCGTCATGCTGAAAGGTTACACCGGTGAGCTGTCCCCGGTGCAAGGCAGCCTGCGTGCGACTGTACGACTAGGAAAGCATGAGTTCCGGGACGTGTTGTGCCTCGTCCCAGGACGCTGCCCGTCCCTGATGGGACGTGGCTGGATGAAAGGCCTCGGAATTGAACTGCGCAATGTGATGGACGTTAAGGCTATCACCTCGGTTGAGGGGCTCGTTGCTGAGTATGCGAGTGTTTTCGACGACACCTTGGGCACATTCAAGGGAGTGTCCGCGAAAATAACAATTGAAGACAACGCGAAGCCGATGTCTTTCAAGGCTCGTCTGGTTCCGTTCGCAATGATCGACCGCGTCAACGAGGAACTGATGCGCATGGAACGAGTTGGAGTGCTGCGTCCACTTAAGACTTCGGAGTGGGCTGCGCCTATCGTGCCTATCTTGAAGCGGAGTGGCCAGATTTGGATATGTGGCGACTTCAAAGTCACTGTTAGTCCCGTGACAGTGCCTGAAAAGTACCCGGTACCACGCGTTGAAGACCTGTTTAGCTGTCTTAGCGGTGGCGAGAAGTTCAGCAAGTTGGACTTGAAGGATGCGTATTTGCGACTTCAACTGGACGAGGCATCCCGCATGCTGGTGACAATAAACACACCAAAAGGACCGCGCGTTTGCCTTTTGGCGTCACATCTGCTCCTTCAATTTTCCAGCGGGAGATTGAAAATCTACTACAAGGGCTCAGACACGTTGAGGTGTACTTCGACGACGTTCTTGTGACTGGACGAGACGACCAGGACCATCTTACAAACCTGGGCCTAGTCCTAAGCCGACTGAAGCAAGCTGGGCTGAAATTGAAGCTTGATAAGAGTACCTTCCTGGAACGACAAGTTGAATATCTGGGTCACGTCGTCACGGCTGCGGGGTTTCAACCAAACCCTGAAAAGGTAGAGGCCGTGCTGAAAGCCCCATAGACCCGAAGATGTCAAGGTATTACAGAGTTACGTAGGCCTCGTCAACTTCTACCGCAGGTTTCTGCCGGGGCTGTTTAGCGTGTTGCATCCTTTGAATGAGCTGCTTGTGGCCAAGGTGTCTTGGGAGTGGCGTGAGGATCACGAACGTGCTTTCCAAAGGAGCAAGGAGCTACTTGTTTCAGCAGCAGTACTGGCGCATTATGACCCCAAGAAACCCGTGGTTCTCGTATGCCATGCGCCACCATACGGCGTTGGTGCCGTTCTGGCCCATAGAGAAGACTCAGGGGCTGAACGACAAATCGCATTTGCATCACGAAGTTTCGCGCCAGCCGAGCGGAACTTTAGCCATCTCGACAAGGAGGCTCTTGCGCTCATGTTCGGCGTAACCAAGTTCCGACAATACCACTGGGGACGCGAGTTCGAGGTTATTACGGACCATAAACCATATTACTGGGCTTGCTTGCTTCGGACAAGCGCGTGCCTGAGATGTGTTCACCGCGTATCATGCGTTGGGCGCTGATAATTGGAGCGTACAACCACAAGCTCATGTACCGGCCGGGAGCATGCATTGCCAACGCGGATGGTTTGAATCACCTACCACTACCAGTGTACGCTCAACCTGTGGAAAGGTCAGCGGAAGTTTTCATGCTGGAGGCTGCTTATCCTCGGGTGCTGCGGTCGACTGTAGTCGCGGAAGCTACTTCCAAGGACCCCACCTTAGTGAAACTACGAGATGCCTTATGGTCTGGAGCTGAGCTACGTGACCCCGAGTTCAGGTCCTACGCAGATCGAAAACTTCAGGTGAGCGTGCATGAAGACTATACTTCTCGAATCGAGAATGGTCATCCCAAGTGCATTACAGCGAGAAGTGTTGCGACTCCTTCATAAGGGGCACCCTGGAATTACCAAGATGAAGGCTGTCGCCAGGAGTCACGGCTGGTGGTCTTCGTTGGACGAGGACATTACCGCTGCAGTTCGCCAGTGTCAGGTCTGCCAAGAGCACCAGAGGGTTGCGCGGCCGGTAGCGATGACGCCATGGCCGTTTCCGGGCAGACCATGGTCTCGCCTTCATATCAACTTCGCGGGACCATTGAAGAACCGCTACTTGCTGATCGTTATCGATGCATTTTCAAAGTGGATAGAGGCCGTGCCTATATCAACACCATCGGCAGAGGCAGCTATCCCATGCCTGAGGGTTATGTTTGCTACTCACGGATTGCCAGACGTAGTGGTGTCCGACAATGGACCAGCGTTCGTGAGCGAGGAATTCAAAAACTTCCTGCGTCGAAATGGCATCAAACAAGTACTGACACCTCCACACCATCCAGCGTCAAACGGGGCTGCAGAGCGGGCAGTGCATCAAGTCAAAGCTAAAGAAATCGACTGAAGGGAGTTTTACATGCAAACTCGTATTCTCGTATTGCTCGTATTATCGTATTCTTGTATTCTTTTCCATTACAGGAGTACTCCCCACGAAACTACCGGGTGCTCACCAGCGGAGCTGATCATGGGCCGTAAGTTAAAGACTGCTCTAACGTTGTTGCAGCCAGACATGAGAGGTAATGTCTTGCTGAGGCAGCTCAAGCAGAAGATTGTCCATGATGGTGGAGCTGGAACCACGCTGCCCGCAAGACCCGGAGACTGAATCTACGCACGGAATTTCCGTTCGGGGCCAACCTGGATGCCAGCAAGAGTAACTGACAGAGCCACCGATAACATCGCTGAGGTCGTTTTGTCAGACGGTAGGTGTTGGCGGCGCCATCAAGAACACCTGCGGCCGAACTTCGCCTCATGCAGTGCGCCTCCTGGACTGCCGCCTGAGCGACAGACTTCTTCACCGCCGCCAGGGGTACCGCCTGTGCAACAAGCTTCGTCCACCACGGAGTGCATGTCGGAACAGGCCGGTGTGCAACCGGCTGTGCAACTAGTTCCGCTACCCAGCAAGTGTGAGTCGGAGCAACCGAATCCCGCTGCTGAGCCGTATCCTGAAACATGCAGCGAAAGTGGAACAACAGCAGCGTGCCATCCGGTTGTGCCTACTACCCATGACAGTACGCCAATGCTGCGAAGAAGCACGAGGACAAAAAAAAAAAAACAGTTGTGCGTTTCTGACCACGAAGGCCGCTAAACTATCGTGTTTTTTTTTTTTGTTTTCTGTTTGTTGGTGCAGCGCCTGCGGCCTCTATTTACAATGCCAGTGCAAACGCTCGCTCCTCAACGGGAGCCGTCGGTACACTTTAGTTCAGGGAGTGGTCGTGATGCGACGCTGCATAATGGGTAGGGCTGCTTGCGTCACACGTGCGTCCGAGCGCTTCCCACGGACATGCGATAGACGCGTTTTCCCACTCCAATATCAAGTGTCTGTCAGATTTGTTCCGTCGTCTTCCTTCTTTGTAGCTCGAAGCAAAGCCGCCGCCGCCTGAAAGCGCTCGTGTGGCACCTCTTAAAGGAGCACATGCAATGCAGCATCGCAGTGACACGTCCCCATTGGTTGCCCGCATAGCGCCACGAACAGGCACGCGCTATCTCAAAACACCGTGTCCCTTATAGAGCCAGCGTGACCGCCAACATAGTGAACATGAGGGATGCGAGACGCCGCCCCACGGATCTGTACACAACTGAACAAAAAGTTACTTCATATGGTTTCCGTCGTGAGGCACCACGTTTTGGGTTCTCTCCCCCCATGACCGCAAAGCACACGCGAAGGCTAGGTGATGGGCGAGAGTAGGAAAGGGCTAGAGGAGAGGGTGGTGAACGGCTGGAACGGGCGCATTTGGCTGGCATTGATAAAATAGAGGAGGCGTTGGTTGGTGGGGAGGAGTGTAACATAATAGCCATCGGAACACGCGCTGATGTGTATCACTAACTGATTGCTATGCGTCGTGTTACGTCATCACTAGGTTGCTATAAAAGATGAGTGCGTAGGAAATAAAGGGCAGTGTTTTTCCAGCAAAACCGCTCGATGAAAAAAGGGGAAAGGGTAACAAACTAGCGGTGATCCCGTATATTCATGGCATTTCTCACCGTATTAAAAAGATCGCCGACAAGATTAATATTGACGTCTACTTCTCTGCTAAGAATAAACTGAATAGCTTGTGTGCCAGAACTGATAATTTGTCCTCAGGTGCGAGTGGGTCGTCTAGGAGAATGTGCACAGTAAAACACCGCATGCAGTTCGTCCCTTGCAAAAGCAATGTTGTGTATTTAATTCCGATGTCGTGCGGTAAAGTTTGTGTGGGGCAAACGGAGTGCTGCCTCAACATTCGCCTGCGCGAGCATCATAGCTCTCTCAAGGGTGCGCCGTATTCGCATTTGTCCGCCCACTGTGCCGCTTGTGGCTGCGCACCGGAGCTCTGCCGCACGACCGCTGTTTTTAGACACAATGATGCTCGCATATGAGAGATAGCCGAAGCCTTTGCTATCAGCAAAAATGTTGACACATGTGTTAGCACTCCATCGATTGCGTTGGTCGATTGCGAGATGGCTTACTTGGAGAATACTTAAATTTGCTGCATGCCGGCAATCTCCTGTCATGTGCTTAGGGTGCGCGCGCATTCCTGTTCTTGCCGTTCTTTTTCTTTCTTTGTGCTTGAATAAAGCATTTAGTTGTGAGTCAGCGCTCGTGTTGTGCGGTCTCTTCTTTGTGTCTCGTTTTTGAAATGCGAATGCATTTCTTAGTCGGGCTATGTCAGGCAGCGTTGTCCGGCGGCGTCCGCGGAGAAGGAGGAGGATAGGTTGAGGAGGTGTCCGCGCGCCGGCAGGTGTTATCTCTCCGCTCTCACTCCCTCTCCCACAGCAACAGCTGCGGGCGCGCGCGCTTATCCTCGCCCCTAGCAACCGGAGCATGTGGTGCGAGAGAGTGTAGGAGAGGGTAGGTGCAGTGCTTCGCCGCTTCTTCTCTCGCCGTTCGCTCTCTCTCCTCCCTGCGCCCCACTCTCCCGTCCGCTCGCGCCTCACTCTCGATCGTTCGCTGGCTGGGCGCCTCTCAAGGCGATGGCAGAAGTCGGTGTCGGCGCAAGAAATGCATTCGCATTTCCTCACGATTCCCTTCGGGGAGGTGGGGGGCATTTTTTTCGCTGTTCAATATGAGACGAAAGGTCCGCGCTTCTAGCGGGGGTCCCAAATCCAGGTTTGCATGTTTGTTTCTGTCGCTGGAGTTCGGACATTCTTGAATGGTCTGTGATGGGCTGTGGTTCGACTCTACTCTGTCTACGCCAGGGGTGGGCAACCTGCGGCCCCCAGCATGATATGAGAACGCCCTCCCTCTCCCTTTTCACTTCCTATCTGAAAACCGGCATAGCAGTTCTGACCTCAAATACGTTTTCGCTTGCACCCCATGTTTGTAAATTGCAACCTTGTGACATGCGTGCAGGAAATAAACGTAGCCTTATTCCGGTTTTGTGCATTATTGTCAAATCGCAAAATTTTTGCTACTTGCCTGCACAGCCCCCCCCCCCCCCTCATTCCGATTCGCCATGCGGCCGCCGTTGTGTCGGCTTCTTGCAAACTTGTCCCTCCGCCTCAAAATGTTGCCGACCCCTGGTCTACGCCAAGGAAAGACCTAGCATCAGCCAAGAAGGCCACTTTAAGCGCCTAAGATCCACCAGCTTCGCCGTTTCTTAAGCTTTACACGGCTAGTGTAAACTTGTTCTGTTTTTTTTTTTTTAATGTGCACAGAAGGTTGAGCACACGAGCGTCTAGCGTTTCGCTTCCGTTTCGATCCCGCGACGTTCAGGTCGGCAGTCAAGCCCCATAACCGCTGTGGCACTATGACGGGTGAGCGTGTCCCCTTCATAAACGAAGAACATATGACGGTATCAATTATCGTTGACCGAACGCAGCGCCAGGTGCATAATCCGAAGTTTTTAAAACCGTAATTAATGTCCACAGTGAGTGCCTTATGACAAAATGGAATATTTTCTGTGCTGCACAGTATGTATTTTGGACAGGAAGATGTTGTGCGCCAGCACTACTGAAAGCTAAACATGAAATCATAGACCATATTGAAGGAAGACTACAGAGTGTAGGAATAATCATAGACCCAAGAAAAGCTTAAGATTCGGTGAATCGTGGCCTGCTTTCAGAAAAACTACTTAATCATAGGCGTGCGTAGGGTGCCCCGTCAGGGGGGAGTGAGAGTTCATCACAGCGCCCCCCCCGCCCCATTGTGTCAATGTATGGGGAAGACTTTACGCCCCCCCCCCCTACCCCCCTCTTAAGGGACTAGGGAGGGCGCCCGTTCTTCTGCCCCCCTCTCCCCTTTGCATGCCTATGTACATAATTATGGTATACGTGATAATACAGTAGTGTTCTTGCCAACCTACCTAACAAATACGGTACCAATATGTTTCAGTCACCTATGCAAAGTCACGGCGAATAAATATTTTAAATGGTGTTCCCTAAGGACCCATACTGGGTCCAGTATTGTTTAATTTTTGTATTATTATTTGTCCTCTCATTCCACTTACCCAAAATTAATAAGGTATGGCGGTGATACTAATCTTCCTTTTGCGGACAAATCGATGACCGTGTTGCTAAGTTCAGTTGGAATTTTTATAAAAATTTGATATTTATTTGACTTACGTGCTACAGCCATAGGTCGGCAAAAAATGTGGAGCTCACTCTGGCTCATTCATGAAATATATCTTCCCCGTAGGGCCTCACTCGGACTCAGGCTCACAAAAGTTTTCAGCAACAGAACTCACTCAGACTCGCACTCACTGTATTCTTTTTCAACAGGTACTCACTTGGACTCAAACTCGCCCAAATATTACTGACTTGGATTCACTCAGACTCACGGCTCGATTTTAGACTGAGTGAGTCGTCTCATGAGTCCATTAGCGTATAATTAGCATTTTCGACCATGATGTAGTGCTCTTTAACACCAATATCTTGTATAATCGGTGTTCTACTTGGCGCCTTTTGATCTCGTACCTTCAAGTACGTGACATCAGTGGATGCGATGCAGTAACGACCTGTGTATTCAAACATATGACTCGCGCAATATATCTTTATCAGTAACTACCTGTCCGAAAGTTTGCGGTGGAAGTAGGGAAGGTTAAAACTCCCGCTTCAGATGTATAAATACTGAGGTGGCGTATGACTGCTAGTGCTCAGAAGTATGTGTGAGCAGATGTGATATAAACGTGACCTGAAATTAGGCTGATAGTAAAGAGCAAGTTAATTATACTCTGTTTCAGAAGTTCCCTTCAGCACTGTGGAGGCTACAGAGCCCATTAGCCAACATGTATTCATCCGCGCCGCGTCGTCTCCTGGCATCCCCCTGCCGTCTGCGCGCACACGTTCAGCGAACAGACGGCAGCGCCGAAAAAAATAGAACATGGCTGCACGCATCGAGGCTGCTGCTCTCCGCCTCGAGTTTATCACGTCGTCGTCGTGCGTTCTGTGACCCGTAAGTTCCAAACAGACGCTTCTACTTGCTTTAGATTTATGTCTTCGAGCTTCGGCAGCAATGTATTCGTGACAACATTGATCTATTTCTATGAACCGCTATCAAACCATCGGTGCGTTAGGCTTAGCAGGCGTAGTTGGAGCAATATCTTATCTCACCAGTAACGACAGAGCGTACCTGGTGCTTTGTCCTGATCGTGAGATGACGCAAAGCGATAGCTCATTACACCATTCATTCGTTACCGTGAGCGCTTTGGGCAAGCGTCGAGGGCAAGTTCAGATCGAAGCGGGTGGTCGCGTCTGCATGGGTGCTGCTATGTTGATTTTTAACCACAGTTACCTACGGTTACTGATACAACAATTAAAGAAAAACGACGTAAATGCGATGAGGAATAAACAAATTACTTATTGATGCGCAGAAGCAGATGCTAAAGGAGGGCAAATGTGTCAACCTTTCCAAATGCAAGGCAATTATATCTGGATCTATGTTTTCCTGCGCAAGTGTGTGGCTTGTTTACACCCCGTAGCTTTGGCAGTTCTGAACGGTAGTGGTGAAACAGAGTATAGATAGGACCGTAGGTCCGCAAAAAAGTGTGGAGATCAGATTCACTGATTTCTCATTCCTTTTCTTTTATTTCATCAGAAAAGTGATGCTGTTGTTTCAAGTTTTGTTCATTATGCCAACTAGTATTGGTAAAGTGCATAATTTATTTCACTATGCTTGCATTCGATCTGTCCAACACACTGTTGTACTTCTTTTGTGTGTTTCAAACTCGCCTTTTAGTGTGACATACTTATGACTAGTTTTGTACTTAAACTTATTTTGCTGTACCTACCGTTGTTTTTTTTTATGTTATTCTACATTGTTCATACTTTTGTGTACTGGCTTTCTTTTTTGATGTTAACCCAATGTGTTCTTACTTTGTATCGCCCCCCTTACACAATGCCTCTGCGAGGCCTGTAAGGTACTTGTAAATAAATAAATAAATAAAATATATTTGGCCCTAGGGCTCGCTCGGACTGAGACTCACCAAAGTTTTCCTCGATCGGACTCACTTGGACTGAGACTCACTAAAATTTTTATCAAGTGGACTCGCTCGGGCTCAAACTGATCAGAATATTACTCATCCAAAGTCACTCAGACTCGCGGCTCGACCTGAGTCTGAGTGAGCCTGTCTGAGCCGACTCATGAGTAAGTTTGCCGACACGTGGCTATAGCACATAAATAAGTTACAGTAAAACAATAACAAAACTAAGTATATAGTGTATTGCTCCAATAAATCCACCTAAGTGTAAAATTTCATTGACGTATCGTGGGGCTGAACTGAAACAGCTGCAAACACAAAACTTGTAGGTGTATGGTTCAGGGAGAATAATGAGAAAGTCGTGTTGTTAACCTTACGGCCCATCTGAGCCAAATGACAGGTTCCTTGTTTAAAATGCATGATGTACCGATGTGGCTAAAAAGAGTTCATATTATTTGTTATTTTACTTTAGCGTTTTGTATTGTATAGTACTATGGGGCACTACGTATGGGCAGAATTTTAAGAATCTCATTATACTACAAAATAACAGTGTTCAGATTTTTTCGCAACTTATCACAGGAAGGCCGAAAACTTGAGTACAGAACGTTTGTTTATGAAATATGACCTACTCAAACGCTCTAAAATTTATTATTACAAATTGGTAAAATGCGTATAAGTTTATAAACAACTGGATGCACACGAGTCACAATCGAAAACTCCGTATCCACTAGGTAGGAAAGTTTTTCAAACCACGCGGACAAAAGCCCATTTTGGCCAACAGCACATTACTAACCACAATTTTGCTGCACCTACAAGTAGCGAACTTAGAGAGAGAGGTAATTTAGTGGAAGGCAGAGAGGTCGGCCTGAGCTAGTGCGCTCTAGCCTGCTACTCTGCACCGGGGATAAGGGAGAGAGGAGAAGAAAGAGTGATGAGGGGTGGTGATGGGGAGGGAAAGAAGTTGTGCGTGCATACAAAAACCACGTAACATAATGGTTTCGCTAAAGCATGCTGTGCAGTCCTGTAGTCTTGAGAAAATCTATCACAGCCGTGATAGGAGTTGCTGACTGGTCGCACATTGCTGACAAAATTGCAGTCTCACTTAACGTTGCCAGACCGATGCCTGTCAACGTTGAAGCAATCCTGTGTAGCAAGTTTTCTACACAGGATTCGACTGGGCGTCGCCTTCACTAGACGCTACGCGCACCTTATCGGCCGTGTGGACAGCCCGGACTGTGAGCACTGCCGCATAGATGAGACTTTTATACATCTGT
Source organism: Rhipicephalus appendiculatus (assembly GCA_030522465.1). Taxonomy (NCBI): domain Eukaryota; kingdom Metazoa; phylum Arthropoda; class Arachnida; order Ixodida; family Ixodidae; genus Rhipicephalus; species Rhipicephalus appendiculatus. Next base: position 18,117 of record JALIZH010013176.1, read on the forward strand.
TGTGCGACTGCCCTTTATACATGTCTCAACGGAAGTAGCGAACTTCCTTTTCACCAGGGCCTACCGACGGTTTACACATGCACCTTTCCCCCCTCCCTTTCAATTTAAAACGCTTCCATTACTTGCCTACTGCATTTGTCCGGATGGTTGAACAAACAAGTGGTTTTCTCTGCCATCGGCTGCCACACTCTCTACAATGAGCTGGCAAGAGTACAATTATCCTGGTTAACGGCTTCTGGCGGTTTCCACTTGCCAGCTCTTTGTAGAGAGTGTCGCTGCCAGCCAAAGGCAGAGAAAACCACTTGTTTGTTTAACCTTCCGGACAAATGCACAAGAAAAGAAACGCAAGCGTTTTACATTGAAACGGAGGAGGAAGGGTGCGTGAGCGAACCTCTGTAGTCCTTGGTGAAACGGATGTTCGGCACTTTAGATTAAAAGCTGTCGCGTTAAAGCGTTTAGTTCGTGGACCGTCATGTATGATTTTAATTGCATATGCTTTTCGTTTTTGTCGGTTTCATCATACACGCGTATCACTTTGGCACAATTAGTTATTTTTGTTGACCTTGATTACTCAGCTGCGCAGACGCTATATGTGTCATGTGACTAGTTTGGTAGTTTTGCATGTGTGTGCTTGTGCCTTCGAATAAATTTTAGTTGAGAGTCAGAGTTTCTGTCATGTCTTTCCTTGTTCTTGTCTTTATTTAGCGCTGTTGTTCCTGCATAATGATTTGAACACTCTCGCCTGGCACCACCATTCAATTTCAAATAGCATCCAGATTCTCTTGGTGTGGCCCACGGACGGGCGCACAAATCCAGCAGACAGCTTGTATGTCCGCGGGGCAGGGTTCATAACGGCAGCGCCAGGAGGCGATCCGAGCTCGAGAGATGCTCACAGCGATGAGCGAGACAGTGCCGCTGGGTTTGACAAGTTGACGTTGGGAAGAAACATTGGGAAGAAACGTAGGCTGCCGAACAAATCACCTGACCAAGATTGTACCATGTTAGGTTTCTGTTGTGTACCAGATACCTTTCTCCTGCGGCCGTGCGTGTATAGGGCAAACAGGACTGTGCATTTTGTAAGGGTGTTGTAGAACAGTAAGTCATTAGAAAAGAAGTGAACTATTTTGAGTGTCACTGTGTAGCGTTTTTTTGTTGACACTAAAATCTTGTTTGTTCACAGTGATAGCTACACAAGACAAGTGGCTGAGGCATTTCATATTTCAAGAAGAGTAAGTGATTGCGTTAGCCAGGGTTGCCGTTGTTTGCTACTTTGCGCCCAATTGGCTGCATTGGCACCCCGTCTGGCAAAGAAAATTTCAGGTTGGCGCCATGGCTACTTTTTTGGCTACGTTGAACTTCTGTTCTGGAACATTTAGAAGCCAGTATTCTTGTTATTTGTATACGTAAAAGAACAAGAAAGCCAACAGAGCACCCACTGTTTTCCACCTTTTTTCTCGCGTCACCCCATGTACGGGCATCTGGTCGCGTCAGCAGCAGGCTCGGTGTGCACCGAGGCACCTCCACGCAATACACGGCGGGCCTCCAACGACGCAGTGACGAAGTTTGCGCGCAGGTTGACAAACGCGTGACGAGCGCGCTGCTCACGTTGCCTTCTACTTAATCTGACGTCAGTTTCTAATGCTGATAGCACAGTGCGCCTCTTATCGTGTGAACTTGTGAAAAAAGCAAAGATCCGCACCAAAATAAAGCCGCTTCATTATCATGATCAATCTAGTAATTAATTTCGGTGTGTGATTTCAAGGAAGACAGCTTCGATGTTTAATGTTCCCACCGACTTGTTGACTGGAATGTTGTAATATTATACTCTGCCTCTGGCAAGAATTCTATCCTGCATATCTATATACAGGCGCTATTAACTTATTTTGACCAATCCGATATATTTGTTGCGCAACCTGGCTGCAAAATATGGTTTATAGTTCTGATGATGATATCTGGGGTTTTTATGGCACAAGGGCCAGATATACTCAGAGTGCCAAGAGCTTGTGGAACTAAATGTCGCAAAATGTAATGTTCTTCGGATCACCCGAAGCAATAACAGTCTGACTATTTAGCTCTTCAACGGCGTTCAATTAGAACTCGTCACTTGTTATAAATATTTACATGTTGATACATCATGTAATATAAACAGGAAGAGTGCAATATTCTTTCCAACTACCATCCCACCGTTAGCCTAACAGCCCGAAATTCAGGCTTTCCCCTCCGTCTCTAACAGCGCATCAAAATTTTTGCCGCTTGGAGTTATAGAATGTACCACCTAGCGTCCTTCACGATGCAGGCGCATTTATTTTATCACCACACAAAATCTCCCTTCGCTTTAGTTATCGCTATGAGGTAGGTATTTCATTTTGCAAAACCGGAAGTTTTTTATCGCGCACAGAAAACGACTGAAATCACCTTCCTTAAGGCGCGTTTACACTAGCGCCGTAGACACCGACGTAGACACGAGGCCAACACAGACGGTTGGCCGACGAGTCGCCCGCCGACGATGTCGCCGGACCGTCTAGTCACACTAGGCCGACGACGACGCCTAGAAAAACAGCATGTCGTCGTAGTGTAACATGATGGCAGACCGAAAACACCAGCAAAACGCAACGGCAGACTTGTCGTTGGCAGGTCGTCGGGAGATCGGTGACCGAGCGAAAATTTGCCCATGTCGTTGGTTAAAACGACGAAGGGGGAGATCTTGGGGGGTATTGTGCGGAGGCCCCGCACAATACCCCCTCAGCGCACCCCACGGATGCCTTTTCTTTGCTTCCCTTTGTCTGTCCCCACCCCTGTCCCTCGACGCCGTGGGGGATGGCGGGGGCTGGGCCGCGTAGCCCGAGAGGGACAATGGCAAAGGAGGGAGGACGGCTGAAAATGAGGAGCAGGTGGTGCCCTGTTTCAATTTCTTCGTGCAAGTTCAGTCGGTGTCGGTGTCGCCGCGCACGCCTCCAGTGCCGACGAATGGCTGTGAGCATGACAAGGCGCACTCGGAGTCTTCCACAGACCATTGGCGGACTGTTGGCGTCATTGCAGTGTAAATGGGACGAGGACACGACACGACAAATGACGCTCCCAAAGAAAGTCGGCAGACCAAAATCAGTGTCGTGTCGCTCTAGTGTAAACGCGCCTTTACGACAATCACCGTTTTCGTGAGGCGGTAACCAGATAAAACGTGATAAAACGGATGCTTGGGCTAGTTGGTGACCTGGAATCAACATTTTTGCACAGCGCAAGAGAAACGAGGACGTAGGGAGGACACAACACGAGCATTACAGAGGACCACTATTGCACAAGTCTATTAACTGTTCTTGTTTACCTACTGTATTCTGTTACTTTTCTGTTTTGTTTTAAGCACTCTCCTCTGTAATGCTCGTTGCCTTGCGGAACACAAACACATAAACAAGTAAATAAATCATTTTTGGCAACTCACCTGCGGTGTGAAGACCAAGCTATCGAGGGAGAAATTATGCTCACTCTTTTCATGTTTTTCAATATCCAAAGTCATATTAGGGTATAATAATCAAAACTGTAGTCATAATACCGCGTTTCTTTTATATGTCTACAAGTTTGGCGATAAAGCTAAATGGCATGGCTACTTTGGCTACTTTTTAGCTTGAATTATGGCGACTTTCCAAATCTACCCAACGGCAACCCTGGCTTTAGCCAACCTTCGCTGGCGTTATCATCAAAGGCAATGAGACTGTTAACCAGAGGTGACCAGTGAGCTCACATGATGCGCTGCCTCTCGGAATGACGAATGTATCGTTTTTGACAATGGTCATGCGCGCTTGTTGTAAGGCGTTTGCTTGAAAAACGACATGTCTTTTTCCAATAAACCGAGTTGCGAGATCAGCGCCGTGTGGGTCACTTCTTTCTATCGTTCTGCGTGTTATGCGCCGTTTTATACTTTTATCATGGAAACGTACGAACTCGCCCAATCTGCGTGTCTTCTTCACTTTAATTTGACCGTCTGGATATTGCCAATAATCGTACAAGCAAGTATATGTGCTGTTTTTTTTTCTAGAAGAGCCATGTGCACTTTAGCTGAAAGTGACAAAAAACGCAGTTTTTGCTACTGACAATCTGATCGGGCCTGGACCCAGCAATTGTTTTGCAGTGTGCATATGTCACCAAAATACCTCAAATCTATAATGCAGCTAAAATCTGTGCAGCCCACTGTCGTCGATATTCAGGAATAAAACATGGATTTGGCTCTTATAGATTGGAACACTTCATCTGGGCCTGAATTAGTTCGTAAAAGTAGTCTAAACTGCAGTGAATGAACAATATAGGAAATTTGGAACGGAATTAACACTATCCATATGCTTCCGCCGGTGCCGTCTTTTGTTGCGTGAGCGTGATGGCGATAATAAGAGTTGTTGGTCGAGTGCTCCTTCCAGGCAAAAGGCTTTCCAATCTGGGCTGTCGGATGCGTTGTTTTGTTCCTGGTTGAGGGCCTTCAAAAAATGCTTCAGCTCTTCCTTTTTTTTAGCTCCGTTATGCCACACCGTTTCAGATCACATCTTTTTCAAGGAATAGATCGGTGCCCAATATCTTCATTTTAGTTGCCTTTCATTTCAAGTACACCATCTTGGAGCGAAAAAGCACGTGATACTGTAGCGCTAAGTTCGAAAAGAAACACTGAAACATAGAAAGAAGTAAGTAACCCGACGTCTTACTCGTTATATTTGACTTTTGCCCGACGACGTCATTTCCTTCAGAACGTACCAACGCGCTCAAAGCAAAAAGAAAAGCTAATTAAGGAAAGAAAGCATAGTAGGAAAGCAACTATGACACAAATGAAACAGATTGCATGCGGCCACGTTGTGTGCTTTCGTCGCGATTGTTGATGCACTGCTTGTTTAGTGTATCTCGCTCAGTTTGATTCAAACAGCTACGGGGTTTGGCTCGACTTTTATCGTAAACGATTTTTTTTATGTTCACGTTACCATGAGGATTTGCCTCATTTATTACTAGTGTTCTAAAAATGAAAGATACTTCGGCGTGGTTCATGTTCCCGTGAAATTTAGTCATGTTTTGGTTTTTTGCAGTTGGCGCTTTTAAAAAAAAAGAAAAAAAAATGCCACATGTGTCTTAATGCAACGCACGACGTTACAATTAATTTTCTTTCTACCAGAGGCACGCTTTTAAAAATGCAGTCAAGGTGCATCAAATTTTCAAACAAAAAGCCTAAGAAGGAAGGACCTTCACATGTGATCGGAATAAGCAAGATAAGAGAGAGAAAAGACTTATTTTACAGAATGAGCCGGCAGTTTGATCTTGGTGGCTTCAGGTGGCGGCTCAGAGTCCCTCGACTCGGGCGGCATCCTCGGCCTGCCGGACGGCCCAGAGCTGGTCTTTCAGCAAGATAAACTACAATTTTAAATTGGATGGGAGTCCTTAATGACAAGCTCGTTGACTCACTCGGATATTGCCTTCTTTGGGACAATATTGCGTCACTTTCCTTATCGAAGTTATCTAGAAATCAGTAGATGTTGCATAAACCATGCTGTCCAACCAATCGAATTTCTTGAACTCTCCAATTGGCTTAGGAAAACTGTGATAGCGCTGAACAACCGCATTAATTTTTTTGGCGACAAGGAGATGGCACATTGATAATAGGGGTATTTTTACTGCACCCCCCTGTCGGCGCAAGTCACCTAACAAAAAAAAAGAAAAAAAAAGAAAGGCCAGTGTCATTGCTCTCGTAACGTTTGTATGCAACCTCGAGGAAATCACGGCGTGCAACCACCGCTACGCCTACGGCTAAATGTGTCGCCGTTATTGACGACGTGCTCTTTCTCTTCCTCATCTCTCGAAGAAAAAACTGTTAGGGCAGCTGCGACACGAGATACTGGTTTTTCTTATCTTCCAAGACGAGAGCGAGAGCCTCTTTGCTTCCGTGTCTGCAGTATATAGATAAATGGAAGCCAATATCGCACTTAGTGAAAGGTGATATAGCACGACGGACACGGGCAGCTTCCTTAGTTGTACCGATTTTCAATGTTTTTTTTTCTCGTCACATGCTATGTGCAGCTAGACTTAGATCGTGACATTTCGTATGGCGTGAGAGGGTTGGTGGAGCCCCTGGAAGTGTATATAAGCCGCCGAGTAACCGTGGTTCAGTATCCGCTCTCAACAAGCACCAGCCGCAAACATGAACTGCCTGGTAAGAATGATCGTACAGCTTGTGCCTATAGCCTGTGCTTAGAAATGAGGCGGGTATTTTGTCTTCGGATGCTATGACAACTGAATTAATCATTTGTGTAACATTAAATTACACTAACGGACATTGTCGTCTGTAGATTAATACAGAACGAGACAGATTAATCAAGTAGGGTAACAGTTCAAACTTCACGACACAAGGGAAATATCTTAGGATAAACTGTAGTGCTGCAGGTTTCTTAAAGTTACTGTGTTTGCCGCGAAAAATAGTTTCAGGTAGCTAAAGGATATCTCGCGTAGATTACTAGAACTGCAGTTTTCACGTATAGAAAAGCTGGGTTTATATATTCAGGCTAACTGAGCGGAGTTCCCCAGTCACCAATACGTACTTACATTTCAGATTCTCCCAACATGCCTAAGGATGCCATTATTGCTGCTTCACAGTATATTTCTGTTTCCTAGACGAGTACCTTGCGCCAGTTTACGTTGACAGTTGTTCCCCGCTGATGAGCAGCTCTATTGGAATTCTCGCTAAAGAAACAAACAATGCTGACGTTAATCCGTATGCAGTGCACTGTCGCCGTCTTCTGCGCTATCGTGGCTGCTGCAACAGCCGGTGGACTTGGAGGCTACAGTCTTGGAGGTCTTGGCTACGGAGGTTATGGACTCGGCTATGGTGGCTACGGTGGAGGCTACGGAGGAGGCTTGGGCTATGGCGGTGGCCTCGGATACGGTGGCGGCTACGGCGTCAGCGGTGTGGGCGTCGGCAGTAGTGTGGCCCTTTTGAGTGGAGGACCTGCGTTTGCTAAGGTGGTAGCTGGACCTGCTTTCGTGGTCAGGTCTGTGCATCACGTGAACAAGGTTAGCGGAGGAGGAGCCCTCCTAGCCCATTCTGGTCTCGGCGGAGGATATGGCGGTGGCTACGGCGGCGGCTACGGTGGAGGCTACGGCGGAGGCTACGGCGGAGGCTACGGCGGAGGCTACGGTGGTTACGGATACGGCGGCTACGGCTACAAGGGATAAGCGTAACGCCGGACTACTCGTTGGAGATGAAACCACCTTATTTAATACGGGTTTGACTAAGGCTAAATACAGCCTCGCCATTGCTTGATGATAGAACATCCAGCTCATGGCACGCCTGTGATACTTGCATGTTCAATATTTTAATAAAAATATGGATCATGAACATTTCCACTTTATTCTCTTAGTGGTGAAAAATAAAAAAAGTAAATCTTTTAGCATTAATTGTCGAAGGATACTGGTCGCATAACAGCATTCGTCCCAGTGCTGCGCTCGAAAATATCGGCATTGTTGGTACCTGCTGCTATAAAATGCCTTTTTATAGCAGCAGGCAAATGACTGCCACATATATTGTGAAATTAAGTATACACAGGACTCTGAACCACTGCAGAAAGACCTCGGCTGAGTAATAGCGCGGAAAATGAAGGTCAACGGGTCAAAAATGCAGTGTCATTAGGTTTACCAAAAAAAAAACAGCCCCTTACCGATTACTGCATGGAACTGTTACCACTATCCGGTGTAAATGAATATAAGGTATCTTGGCGTTGTCAACAGCACACTGTTATGCAATGGTTATGTTCGCAGTGTATCCGTCAAAGCCACTCGCGTGTTAGACTTTAAGCGACGCAATTTCAGAACCGCACTCTCTGTTCTTAAGTCTACGTATCAAATGTATGCCCAAGTTTAGAGTATGCTTGCACTGCCTGGGAACCGGCCACTAAAGCCTTGTTGAGACTACGTGCGCTACCTAGGGATCGTCGGTAAATACCGTAAGGCGTAAACGCAAGCAACACAATGAGCTTGTTCAGACGTCGTTGTGTTTATCGTAAAGTACGCAACGTTTGGGGCTAATATGTTGGAAGGCCCACGACTTTTACGACAACTACTGATGCGACCTTTACGGCCCGACCAATTGGGCCAAGTAGTTTGTTTTTTCACTATCCGCTCCCGGGGCTCCCGGCCTCTCCAGATTCCGCGTCATCTCTGGACGTCTTGAAAACATTCATTAGCGTGTCTGTGCAGTTGATTTGCTGGTGTGGATTGGGTTGTGTGCCTGTGGCTGATAACCATGACCAGTAATGAAAGCTCTTCGCTAGGCGATGAATTGGCTCTTAGAAGAAGTGCGACAAAGGCACATACTGTACGTCCAGCGCCTGAAAACGGACCGCGACAAGGAGCGGCAGAACAACACCTGGCATGAAGTAGGAGTGGGAAATTGGAAATTGCGGAGCTGGGCGATTATTGACAATGCACAAGTTGCAAAGCCTTAAATATTTGGTGCAGCGTATAGCGTCTGGCGGCTTGCACGTATATGGTCCTTGAAGACGCCGGCATATCCTAGTTGGATCCTTTCCCAGGCAGCACGTCGGCATTGGACCAATCTCGGCCCAAGGTTGGGAAACATCGGCAGAAATAATTGTCGTACGTTCGCTTTTGGGGTTTTGCTGCACCTGAACGTGCATTGGACCAATATTGGAAGCCAATGAATGCCCAATGTTTGCAAAAATGGCTGCAGCCAATATTGTCCGTGCAACATATCGTCAATAATAGCAAAGATGGCTTAAGCGAACATTGTCCATCGTACGTATCGCCAACATTGTATAAATATTGGCAGCTCCAATATTTCTTGCGAGCCTTTTTTCGTTGGATGTGCAATCGTTGTTTCTTTTCCAGCATTTAACCCCGGTTCTTGCCAGCCTTTTTGTTGGCTACGCGAATATCTTTCCGACGTTTTCCACTGAATATGTAGTTTAACATGAGGTAGAGTTTTGTGCGTGTAAATGAATGCACGTTGCCCACGCTTTTGGCATGTAGGTAAGCAGCGGGGCTAACCACCTATAAAGGCTGAGAATAAGCAAAAGTTTATTCTGAATGTATTCAGTGTACATATTGTAAATATACTGCAAGTTTTGAAAAGAATTTTCGCATTTCGCGCTTTGTTCTGTTGATCGCTTGCTTGTAGATAACAGCTGCACAGAATCCACTCTAATTATTTTGAATAACGATCTGATATTACAAATCGCGGGAAAGGCACCACTCACAAACTCACACAGCCAATAGTCCTCCCTGTTAGGGCTTATTTAAGTTGTCAGCACACCGAAGGTTCAAAAGGAATTGAGTGAAAAGCCAAGCAGGCTATAAAATGAAATACAAGAACGTCTACATGAACAGGCATTCCATACAACTGTAATCCATATCCCCCTTGAACTAACAGAAAGTACATGGCCTATTCATTTCTTAAACGGTGACTGCGGCTGGAGCTTGAAAGAGTGCCATAACTTCACAAGTATTGGATATTTGAGTGTTACAAATCCAGAATTTCCTTCCGCTAAATGAGCGGCGGAGGGCAAATGAAAAACGGATGTTTCGCCGGCGCACAAGGAACAAAATAACACACGCAAATGCTGACAACTTCGCTAAGGACGCGGACGTAACTAACCAACTTCAACGCGCACAACAAAGCCCAGCACGTGGGTATTGGACAATCTAACAAATCTAAATGAAATACACAGCACATATTTCATATACGAAAATGACGGAAAGTGACATGCAGTGAAGGAAAGAAACGACTTACTGAACGCGATCGGAACGTAAGTATCCAGAGGAATGTTTGCGCGTTGTCAAAACACATCGGCGCTCAACTGCGGATGGCTTGCCAAAAGTCAGAAAAATCAGGTCCAGAGATGCACACGGCAGATGCTTGCTGACTGTAGCATCGCCGTAGAATGTCATCCTGTCGCGGCATCCTGAGTCCGTTTTTTCCCGATGACTCCCGACCACATGTCTTGCACCGTGCTCCCGATTGAATGCTGAAGGGCGCGCGCCAGCCGATGCCGTGAACCCGACAGAGGGGAAGTAACCGCCTCCAACTAACAGAGGATAGCCGCCTGCTAGACGGAGCGGAAACGCGTACGCATCTTCCTAGGTCCCGCCGTCTCCCGCCGTACACCCTGCCTGTTGCGTGAAGCGTTGAGAATGCAAACATAACTGATCGCTCATTTGGAGGTCCCGCGAGCGATACCGCAGTCCTGGACAGCGCATCGCTGTAGCGCACACAAAAAAGCTACGATCCTGTAATCCAATCAGTCATGTATCAAACACAAACATACGTGGTGTGGCTGAAGTCACATGAAATGTTTTGATTGTTCGCCGCTAAGAAAGCCACCAGAACAATTTCCGGGCGCGCGCACAAAAGCCGAGCCAGGTCAAAATGCCCATTGCGAAGCAAACTAGAATTCTTTTCTACTCTATTAACTCATCAACGCTATACAGCGTCAGTCAATGTAAAGGCAGTGTTTTAAGGTATTTTTTGTTGTTTTTTATAGTTGCGGTGTCTATGGTGGCTGCATCGCACAATTAACGTTATCTTTTAACAAGAACTGCGATCTTCAATTTTATTCTGTGTTGCGGCTTCCTTTCACAAAAGTCTTGCCAGCAGCTCGAAAATTCAGTTGATAACTTGGCACATATTTTATTTTATATTGCTCAACATCTGTCAAACAAATTTTGTTCATCTATTTAGCATGTATTTTGTGCCACACCGAATGCCAACTCAGCAATCCCACTCAGTAATGCGAACTCAGTAATGAAATGCCAACGCAGTAATGGAAGTGCCAGTTTTGCTTGTTGACTGACGATAGAGCTTTTGCCAGCTTTATGAAACGGCGCTGCCAATATTGTACATTGGCTCGCCAACGGTATTCCATTGTTGCGGTCCTGACAGGATGGCTGTGCCAATATTTTATGTAGGCTGGGAATGATGAGCCTTTTCTTCCATCCTTATGCGATGGCGGCGCCAATATAAAATGTTGGCTGGCTACGATGGCCCTTGTTGCTGTCCTTCTACAATAGCGGTACCAATATTATATTTTGGTTCGCTACGGTGGCCCTTTGTTGCCGTCCTTGAACGATGGCGGTACAATTATAGTATTTTCTCTGGCTACGATTGACCACATTGGTTTTGTAGTGGCATGACTGGGCCTTCATTAGCCGACAAGTTGACCTTTCATGACTTCATTGGTACATCGTTTGCCAACTTATAAACAATATTGGGCCAATGTTCTGTGCTGCCTGGGTTTGTAGCCCATTTATTGGTTTTCGCTAAATTTAGAATTTATATTTTTCCACTCATATAGTGATGTTCGGAAATTGTTTTAGGAAGGAGGGTGTGGCTAGGGCAGCCAAACTGGCCGCCCTAGCCGCACCACGGCCGTTCTGAAAGACAGATGCGACGCGTATTAATGAGAGCGCACGTCGCGTCTGCCCTCTAGCCCAGCCTTGGACAAACGTGCGAACTTCGCAACGCTGAAACAATTGTAGCGAGGACACAAAACATCTTCAGAGTGGTGATTGACCCGTCGTTAAAGACGTATCTTACCGAAGAGTTCAGTGTGAACATACGGGGTCGCTAGCTACGCCAAACGAACGTTCCAGCAATTACGTGATACGACACTCGTGACAGATATCTGAGACTGTGCCTTTTGTACAACGTAATAGGTGATAAAACCGGCATCGATAAAAATAAATACATAAAACCACCAATGTGCATTCCATCATGACGGGACCATTCTTTTAAAAGTATGCGAATATATGTGCAGTACAACCATTCTTGCAAATACTTTCCTTCAAAAAACTATACACGAATGGAATGGTCTTCCGTCAAATATTGTTTACCGCCCTTCGCACATTGTTCCCTTCACTTTTAAGAAAGTATGTTGTTAACTAGTGTCGCCTTTTTTTCCGTCTCTTGTCAGGGCTTTCTCACTTAGCAAAGCAGAGATGTCCAGCCCATATATTCTACGTCATATATTGTATGCTGAGATTTCTTTATTTTAGTTTTGTTTTTCTTTGTTTAGTTTGGTACTGAGCAATATGTTTTCTTTGATGACGTGCATGTACATTGGCTTTGTAAACCCATCTACAACAATGTTCCTAGTGGGCGCTGTAGGTACACAGTCTAAATAAATTACTAAATAAAAGAATAAATAAATAAATAAATCAAATGGACATGGTTGAAAAACCTGTTGATACCGAAAATATTTGTTGGGCAGCCGTGTGCAGAAAGGACTGACGTGTTTCTTCTGATATACTAATATCTGAGATATTTACGTGCCAAAACCACGATATGACTATCAGGCACGTCGTAGCGGCGGGCTCCGGAAATTTCGACCATATGGTGTTCTTTAACGTGCACTGAAATCGGACAGTACACGGGCCTCTACCATTTCGCCTCCATCGAACTTTGACCTCCGCGGCCGGGATCGAACCCGCGACCTACGGGTTAGCAGCCGAGCACCGTAACCGCTACACCACCACGGCGGACTTGTCTTTCTTCTGACGACTTTGCGAGCTCTTTAAGCCAAGCGCAGACGACATTTAAGCCTCTTTTTGCAGCGAAAGTTGTGAGATCACAACATGGGCCGTTTTTGCGCCGTAGTTGTCCGCCACCGCCAGTGTCCGTAACCACTATCGCGCGAAATGAGAAAAAAACTAAATAAATAAAAAATACCTAGGACAGAAGCGGAACCCAACCCGGGCCCTCTGCGTGGCAGCCCAGTACTCTACCACTGAGCTACACCGGTGCTTGAAAACCGCCAGGCCTGCGCGGAACGCGCAGCACAGTCACAGCGAAAGCTGGGAGAGAACCATTTCTAAAACCCGTTGCAATCTATCTTGGGGCTACTAATACAAGTACGCTTGCAAGGTACCCGCTACTCCATTAATTGATTCGGTGGCTGATGACGACGAAGAATTATGGCTGAGCCCTTTGTAATGGGTTGGAAGCATTCAACAACCCCCTCGTAATGCAATTCATATTGTGTGACGCCTGGTTACACAAATAGCATTCTGTGACGCCTGGTGGTCGTTTCACTCTTCTGCCACGTTATATTGCGCATGTAATGCGGTTCTTGCCCGACATAATGCTTGTATAGGGTTTTTGTGCGCCGGGTTTTCGAGCACAGGCATGGCTCATTGGTAGAACACTGGGCTGGCACGGAGCGGACCCAGGTTCGAACCCCGTTCCATCCTGAACATTTTTTTCTTAAAGTTTTTTTTTCTTATTTCGTGCGATAGCGGTTACGGACACCGGCGGCGGCGGCGGCGGACAACTACGGCACCCTTGTTGTGATCGCATAACAGCTTTCGCTCTAAAATGCGTTGCAAACTGACCCTACGAAGGCTTGATGTTGGATAAGGAATCGCGTTAACATGTGTAATAAAGCGTTTTAGAACAGTAAAGTAAAAACCAGGCGTCACAGAATGCGAATTGCGTAACGAGTGCGTCGTTCAATGCTCCAACCCATTACAAAAGCCTCAGGCATAATTCTTCACCGTCGTCAGCCACAGCACCACAAGTGTGCAGGGGGTACCGCGCTTTTCCGATGAATGACGAATAATGGCACAGTGGACGCTTCCCCACTACCAGTGGCGTAAATCATGGGGGGGGGTCAGGGGGGTCCTGACCCCCCCCTGTGCTCAGGCTGGGGGGGGGACTCCCCATGCAAAGGTCTCCCCTTGAGATTGATCTTGAAAACGTCACATTTGAATTTCTTGACAGTCAAGGACAACGAAGTTTCCGTAAAACCAACTCTGAAATCTGAAGCACCTTCAATGGACAGAAATGAAGTACTTTTAGCCGGTACGCACGATGGGAAATACCTTTATGCGTTAGCACAAAAAGTGCTACGACTTTTTATGGCATAGTTTAACCCGAATGATGCAGCTGCAGAGATGCTAGCGCCTGCCTACGAGTTGGTGTTAGAAACTAACTTCGCCATGTGATGCCACTTGGATGCCCAGGGCTATATTTTTTGTCACCGGGCCCCGACACTCATGCTCGTTCTATTGTATTATTATTATATGGGAATGCATAATTTTAATTTTGTATAATTAAAAACTAAAGCATATTTGTAAAAAAGAAAATGGCCGCCATTGGAAGATGTGTGTCCCCCCCCTTGTGGTCTTAAATGAATTTACGCCACTGCCCACTACACACAAATTATGATGATTTATGGCGTAGTGGGTACTGTGCAAGTTGCTTGTAGTAGTAGTCCCAATAGTGTTTAAAAAAGGCCGCTCTTCCCACTTTCGCTGTGACTGTGCTGCGCGTTCCGCGCAGGCCTGGCGTTTTTTTTTTTTTTTACACTATACAGCCTAGATGACTTGTTTAAGGTGAAAGGGCGCAGTTATGGTCGAATCTCGAATCGATAAGGCTCATCTATGTGCCATTTTATTACGGAAAAGGAAATATCTTGCTATGGGATGTGCAGCTAGAACAGACCATAGTTCCTGCTGAAGGACGTCTCTGCGCAATTATGCGAGAACACTTTAGTTTAAAAGTTAATTACTGATGCCAATCATTGATCGTTTTCTTCTAGCCGTTGCCCGTAACCAGCGTTGCTATCGCAGTCTGGTTCACTTATCATGGTGAATCACTAGCTAATTCTTTTAACGTGAGAGCGTTAAAGAGCTCATTTCGCAGAAATTCCGGCGTCGGCGTCAGCGTGGGCGTCGTTGGTTGAAGAGAAGTAATGCGGCATGACACTTATTAGCACCGATAGAGAGCCATTCGTCGACGACGCAGTTAAAGCATGGGATCCGAGATTTCGAGCCGGCGCGCGATCTTGGAGGCCATGGTTAAAGCTTCTTGATAGCAGTGAAAAACCCTGGCCGCGCTAGCATCAGGGAGTCGCCAGTGCAGTTATGTTCTTTCCTTTTCGCTTCGTGTTAGAGTGGGACAGCTCGTTGTCGGCATGGTTGTCGGAGTCGTACAGCGTCCGCGTGCACCAATGGTGTTTCGCCGCCGACTGCTTCGGTTGAGATTGCACCAACTAATAAATGTGCTGCAGTAAGCACTGCAGCAAGGCAACGATGTTGACGGGCGAATGTCGTGCCTTGGTGCATCGAGACAAAGCCCAGCGGGACGTGGAACGCCCGCACGCGTTCGCGGCTCCAGCTACGAACCTCTGCCTCCCGCGTTGCTGAAGCGCACTGCGGTAGTGTATGCATGAGCGAAGGCATAGGTTACCCTATTACTCAGAAGCGCACACCGTGCCCTTTCTCTCCTTAATAGACGACACTTTGAAGACGCCCATATCGAGTATCAGTGGTTAGAGTGTGCTTGTTGTTATCTTTGCGCGGAATTCACGATATGCTGTGTCCAAGGTATACGTTAAAAATTTCAGCTACCACAACGGGTAAATCATGATCATGGGCTGTAGTCGTTGCGATGGAGATGTGACACTAGGCGTCAACGTGGGTGTGTCCACGTCAAACGATGCTATAGCTGCCAAACACCAATACACATTCTACAAGCTCTCATATATCATAAACAATAAGCACCACATCTGTGAGGACACGTTTCACTTTCGTGTTATACCGATTCCTATGAGGTAGGGATCAGCAATCTCTTTTTCCTCTTACATGGTATTGATCACAAATGAGGTTTATGTATATACATAGCATACAAAATACTTAAGGCTGCCTCCACAAATGTACAATAGGCATACAAAATCAAGTTACATGCAAGACTGTTTTCTAAAAGGGTATTTGAGCAGTGCATTTGGAATGTGTGGTCATGACGAGCTATTACTTGTGAAGGAAATGCCTATTTCATTAATAACTAAGACATTTTTCTACAAAGTGCACACAACGACACTACCTGGAAAAGTCTGGTTAAGCACCAAAGTATCTTTGTATCCTCAATGAATAGCCGCCTGTCTGAATTTCCAGAAATAATGTAACATTCTTTCATTAATTTTTAAGGAGGTCATCCTCTTTTGGAGTGTCCTGCAGATGGGCTTTTAAAAGGCAACTTGATTTAAATTCTCACAGCATACGTTATCTTGTACCGCCCAAAACGCAATGATATGCCAGTTGACATGCTCTTGTTAATGGGCATGCACAGTTTATGGAAAACTCGCATTTCAGGCAGGCATGCGGAACCAATGGTGTCTTCGCGGTCACATTTCGTACAAATGACTGTACGGCTAAAGGACTTTTATGTACAACTACAGTTTCAACCGGACTGGTATCCACACTTCATAAAAAAAATGCACTGAGCCACAATATTCATTGAAACTGCTTTGGAACAAAACACCATATGAACGTCATCTAGCCAAAGGAGTCTCCCCTTAACGCATCATATATTAACACGTTGAGAGTTACTCTATAAGCGACGACGACAGCATACTACAGCATATGACAGGATACGACAGCCCGGCCTCCAAAAGTGCTCCGCACTTAAAAAATACAATGCAAGGCCTTTCTAGACAGAGAAACAGCATTTATTAATGAACAGGGAAAATAATCGCCAATCCCAAATGCTCGCCATAGAAAGAATGCATGAAAAAACTCCGCGAATTAAAAAATAATAATGACGAGATGATACTATTTAAAAAAAATATTTTTGCATTTTATCAATAAATGCTTGATGGCTGCTGATAGATGCAATATTTTAGGGAACATCATTGCATAGAACAATAACTCGGGGAAGTGCTGGTTAATTGAAAGCTGTAGTTCGTCCCCTTATGAGTATAATGCTGTATTTATTATGCAAGCGGTGTGAAATGCGTGAAGATGCTTCACTGTCTTGGCCTTTGCGGGATTAATATTGGGTACTGCGGTTAGCTAGCTGAAGTAAGTTTAATGCCCCTGTTATAAATAACCCAATAAATTATAAACACGAAAACTTTCAAACGGCCAATATCCACCTCAACATTTCGTTTTCCATGGGATTGCTTTCTGGCCAACTAACCCTGCTGAAAAAATCCGCATACCGTCATACGGAAAACATACGGATTCCGCATATTTTCCGTATGAGATATATGGATTTTGTACGGACGTATACTGATGCTTATGGAAATTGTAAGGAACATACGGAAGCATCATATGGTACATAAGGAATTCTGTATGGGCGTACGGATGCGGCCTTAAGGAACATGCGGATGCCATATCTGTTATACGGATAGACTCATACGGCGATACGGAATATACGGAAAGAACAAACGGAATCCGTATGGGCTATGCGGAAAGATCCACGTGGCAATAGTAGTATACGGAAAGCATGGTGTTCTACGTGAAACCATGACCATAGGCGAGCGCACGGGGGGGGGGGGGGGGGGGGAGGGGGCGCCCCCCTTTTCCCTCTTGTCACTTAAGAGGGATGGGCCGCCCTCCATCTCTTAGCCTCCTCTATACAATTCTGTGCCCGTCAAACGCTCCCTCGGCGACCGTCGTCTTTCCCTCTCACCCACCATGGTATTACTCTACATTCCACCGCGGCGCGGCGCCACCTACGTTGGGCTTGTCTTTCGGGGCTTGAGGCGCTCCTTCCAGTGTATCGGACGCTGCCGTGTGTGTGTGTGTGTGTGTGTGTGCCTGCAGGAAAGGTTTATAAGCTGCAGGATCTCGTAACGCCTTGGGAACCCGGAGGTGCATGACGCGACCTGCCACAACGCTAGTTACATCGGAGAACCACCTATTTTTGTGTCACCATGGACTTTGCTTGCTCGACCACGTTTCCCGCTTGCTTGGCATTACAGCTTCGAAGGTTTACCCGCCAGTGAGAATGCCATGCCTTCATTGCAGTTAAGGATGGCGGGTCAATGCGATTACCTCGCAACGGCAGGACCTGTGTGAGAGATTGTGCTATTTCTACAGCCTCATAATATTTAGCATGGTCAGTGGTGGCAGACGTGAAGAAGTGCGTACGTGGTGGTGCGTGCCAGTACAGTGGTGTCGTGTCGTTTCGCATACAGTGCACATTGTTTGTACTTATTCTGCATACGTAGGTACGCGCGCAGAATAAAGGTTCAGTTTTATTGCCAGTGTGAATGCCAGGCCTTCATTGTAGATAAGGGTGGAAGATTAGTGCCATTCCGTTTGCAGTGCCGCGTGAGATCTGCTGCTGTTTCTACATCCTCGTCATATCTGGCATGGTCAATGGCGGCAAGTGTGAACAAGTGCATGTGTTGTGGCGTGTGCCAGGGTGTCGTGTCATCTGAAAGTGTGCATTGTTTATGCTATTCTGATTGGTGTGTGCCCGGGTGTCGTGTCGCCTGACAGTGCTCATTGTTTATGCTTACTCTGCGTGTGAGAACTGCCACTGTTTCTACATTCTCGACACATGGAGCATAACCAGTGGGGGCAGACGTGAACAAGTGTGTGTGTGGTGATGTGTGCCAGGGTATCGTCTTGTCTTACAGTGCGCATTGTTTGTGGTTATTCTCCGTGGTGCATGCGAGGGTGTTGTCATCTGACAGTGCACATTGTTTAGGCTTGTTCTGCGCGTACATGTGCAGAATAAACATTATTCCGTTTACTTTGATCTCTCGATTAGGCTGTCCTCAAACAAGTTCTGACTTAATGGAATACCTTGCCTGCATTGTATGGACTCGCTAAACCAAAATGACTATGGTATTATGGCATCCATAATACCACATTTCCGTATATATGGAAGCCGTATATACGGAGGATATACGGATCCGTATAATCCATATATATGGATTATGTGGATCCGTATCATGCGGATCCGTATCATTCGGATCCGTAATACCATAATTCCATATGTACGGATCCGTATCTTCCGTACATATGGATTTTTTCACTAGGGAAACCCTTAGTATATCTGTCAATACATGTTTTTTTTTTCAGTGCATGTCTGTATTATATCAGCAATAGAATTTTAATGTGCTCTTATTGCGATACGTCGGAAGATGCCTTCTTTTTAGTAATTGGCTCTTGTATACGCCTCATGCAACAGTTCTCTTTCTTGATGCATAGCGTTTGGCTAATAAAGTCACTGAAGCTAACATTGAGGCATTGGTTACCCTTCATTTTTTTAGCCGATGACTAAGGTGGAGAATATATTGCGAGCGAAATTTTTGAGCTAATGCCACGGACACAAGTTCGAACATATAATTTCGCACGCTATTTCAGGCTACAAAGCCAAATAAATTACAAATTTATGCGTGAATTTGTGACGTCATTATCACAGTGATGAAATCACAGGTAGTCATTTCAATCGTTCTTCAGCCAGGAAGAGCACAGCTCCTGCACGCGTGCGTTAATGTTAGTGCAATATAAACGAATGCACCCAACCTATAGGCATTTCAGTGTGGTGCAGTTGTGCTTGATATGGACGCTTTTTTAATGTCAATTCACCCCTACAAGGGCCAGCGCACTGTTATCAGTGTCTAAATAACTAATGCAGGAAACGGAGCTGCGACAGCTACGTATTGCACATCCAATTTTAGCATCCTTCCGCCGCTGTCTGCGTCCCCTTAGCCTTTAGAACGTTCCGCATCTTCCGCCTCCACTAGAATACGTAGGAAGCACATTCAAACGACTCCGCGAGACTACACTGCGCGCCTGCTGCTGCGAGGAAACGCCTGGAAGGCAAATGGCGACTATACGCAGAATTCTAGGCTGAAGGCTACATTGCGTAGGAAGCGTCGGTCTTCTGCCAGATTTGTTCCCACTTTCCATAGTATCGAGAACGGTGT
Source organism: Rhipicephalus appendiculatus (assembly GCA_030522465.1). Classification (NCBI taxonomy): domain Eukaryota; kingdom Metazoa; phylum Arthropoda; class Arachnida; order Ixodida; family Ixodidae; genus Rhipicephalus; species Rhipicephalus appendiculatus. Next base: position 37,814 of record JALIZH010013176.1, read on the forward strand.
AGGAAGGAACGAAAGCTCTGAATTACTTTCGACAGGCACGCGCAGCGACCTTGTGTTTTCCTGTTCGCTGCAAAACGCGGACTCTATGCAATGTACTGCTGCCTAATACGTGACTGCCGTGTCGCCGAATACACTGTTCCCGCAGTAGACCTAGTATATAAGCGACGTACCGGGACTCACTCAGGCATCATTCGCCTAGGAGTAAGTGCAAGAAGCAGTAGACATGAACGCTTTGGTGAGTATCTGCGCTGCCAGGAATATGACAAGTCAATACGGAGCTAGTTTTTCAAACGCAACTGGGAGTCGTCGACCAGTCAGTGAATATGATGAAATTTTAGTTATAGGCTTCGAAAGCAACGTTGAGGGGCGCCACTGCTCTTATCGCAACTGGGAATACCAACGGCGCGTTCTTTCGCAACAACACTGCCCATCACGCTTCCGCGCACGCGCAGTACTATCGGATTGCATCTGTGGTGCGTCACAGTGTAACTATTGCTGACTAGCTGTGCTCCGGGCTGAATGAGGAGCGCGTGCGCGCACGTAAACTTGCCGCCGCCGATGCCAAATGCAGCGCAAAACCACCTTCTCCGGCAGCGTTTATTCCCAGTAACGCGCAGCTCGGCTGCGCGAGCGTCGCGCCCGAACTTGAGCTTTGGTTCCCTACAACAAAAAAAAATTATTGTGCTCTTTATAAGCAGATAGTTACAGGCAAGAAAAAAATATGTTTGTTCATTGATTCTTGAAATGTAAGAAAAAAAATGCTTGTGAGTAAATGGGATTATATACCTAATAATTATGAAAAAATATGGACAATGTACGTGAAAAAAAAATGCCCCCACCTCCCCGAAGGGAATCGTGAGGAAATGCGAATGCATTTCGCGCGCGCTTCACTCCATTTATATACGGTGGTTGTGGTTCGAAGAAGGAAAAAGGCGCCTAATTTCTGCAGCCCGGTCGGGAGCACGGCGCATCGCCTGTTTTTTTTTTTTTGTTCTGTTTTTTCTTCTTTTTTTATTTATTTTTTTATTCTTTTTGTTCTTTTTTCCTTTTTTTCTTTTTTTAAATTTTTTTTTCATATATAGGCTCCGCCGAGCTCCCGCGATGCGAGAGCCCTCACGCACTTGAAATGCATTCGCATTTAAAACTGGAGATGCGTAAAGCACGCAGCGATAGAGCGGTGTTTCCTACTGGAACATGCCAATCGCTGCTAATGGGCCAATGAGAGACAGAAGACTCCGACTGGACACAGAGACCCGCAGTCGGCTTTTAGTTAACGCGCACGCTGCGAATTTTTATTGTTCGACAACGCACAGGAGAAATCTCCCACCGGCACCACCTTGGAGGTCAAGATCCATTGCCATATATACGGGAATGGACAGTGAACGGTTGTGCAGCGCGAGCAGTCGGTTTTTTCAACCAAGAAGCTCGCTAGCAGATGCTGCCTGCGTCGGCGTCGCGAGGCGAGAGAGGGGGGTAGCGTAGGAGAGGAGAGAGAGGGGGGGGGACGCGCATGCGCAGTGGGGGGTGTGGACGCTGTGGGCAGGGATGCCTACAGGAGGGAGGGGGGGCGCGTATTAGAGGAGAAAGAGGGGGGACGCGCATGCGCAGTGGGGAGCGCGGGGAGGGATGCCTAGAGGAGAGAGAGGGGGGGAGCGTAGGAGGGGAGAGAGGAGGGGAGGCGCATGCGCAGTGAGGGTGTGGTTGCCGCGGGGAGGGATGCCTAGAGGGGAGAGAGGAGGTTTTTTATTTATATTTTTTAAAGAGCTTGCGCATGCGCAGTATGGGTGGTCACGCCGCCCACCACCACCACCGGATTAAGCTTCGCCATAAGATGCTTCACATCTAACACCTGCCGGCGCTTACCTCCTCAACCTATCCTCCTCCCTCCTCCTCCGCGGACAACGCTGGACAACGCCGGACAACGCCGGATGCCTGACATAGCCCGACTATGAAATGCATTCGCATTTAAAAATATCGGCCGCGCTGAATAGAAGGGGAAGGGTTTCCGCAACACGAAGTGCCCATGAGCTATGCAGGTTCTCCACTCTACAGGCAAGCAAGGTTTCAACTAAGGCAGTTTGATGAACCTTTTAATCTGGGAAACGTATTTGTGAAAGTTCCATTTCTTACTTTATATGAATTTCATTTTGCATCATACCTGCTGACTCTCTGACGCGCAGGTATAGTTATTATCGCTACTATGTTCCAAACGACAAATGTTATTAAGAAAGCTGAGACAACGCTGGAATATTTATGGTTTCTTTAAGGTAGGCCTGAATCATCAGTTAGGAATACTTTATAGTCTACTGTACCATTTAGGCCTAAAGTTGCACGCAGCTGTAGATAGAGGATACGCGCGTGCAGCGTTGTGAAGGTCAACACTTTCAACTTGCGGGATGACGTAAGGAAATAGGCACATTATATTAGTTTTTCCTCGGATCCGAAGAACCTGCAAACGCAGCGAGTGTTTCTAGAAGCTCAGATTGAGCCCATTGCGATATTATTCAGTGCGATTTTGATTACAGGGAAACATAGCATTCGATAAATGTCACCAACACATGTGAATTTGAACGAAAGGCGAAGTTCAAAGCTATTCCAGAAAATGTTTATTTCATAATTAGAAGAACCTTGCTTGAGCACAAGCCCATTATGTGTGTACGCATCTTCTTTTACAGCGAAAGCTGTTGTTAGAGCACAAAAAGGGCCGATTTTGGTGCCATAGTTCTCCACCGCCGCCACCGCCTGTGTCCGTAACCACAACCACGCGAAATAAGAAAAATAACTAACTAAATAAAAAACACAAAGGATAGAATGGGATTCGAACATGGGCCCTTTGCGCGGCAGCCCAGTATTCCACCACCGAGCTATGCCGGTGCTTGAAGCGCAGTTGCAAACTGACCCTATGTAGGCTCACGTCCGATAAGAAATCGCGTTAACATGTGTAATAAAGCGTTTTAGAACAGCAAAGTAACAACCAGACGTCACACAACGCGAATTGCGTAGCGAGCGGGTCGTTGAATGCTCCAATCTATTACAAAAAGACTCAGGAATAATTCTTCATCGACGTCAGAGACAGCATCAAGAAAGTGCACATATGCCTTACAAGCGGCAAGCGGGTACGACGCTTCTGCGAAGAATGACGAATAATGGCACAGTGGATGCTTCCATACGACACAAAAATTATGATGATTTATGGGGTATTGGGTATCATGCAAGTGTGCTTGTAATAGTTGCCCCACGAGTGTCTAAAAGAAGACTCTAGAAAGGCCGCTCTTGCAGCTTTCGCTGTGACTGTGCTGCGTGTCCTGCGCAGACCTGGCGGTTTTTTTAATAAACAGGTCAAGTGACAATATTCATGAACATGTAAGAAAAGAGTTTAAATTCTGTTTAAGAATTCGATTTATGGAACTTTGCAGTACATCGCCACCATCCTCGCTGCCGTTTTCGCCACCACTGTTGCTGGTGGGATTGGTTACGGCATTGGCTTCGGCGGAGGCTATGGTGGAGGCTACGGTGGCGGCTTCGGTGGAGGCTACGGTGGAGGCTACGGTGGAGGCTACGGTGGCGGCTACGGTGGCGGCTACGGCGGAGGCCTAGGCGTCGGCGGCGTCGGTATAGGAAGCAGCGTGGCTCTTATTCGAGGAGGACCTGGACTATACAAGGCTGTGGCCGGCCCGGCTTTCTTGGTCAAAACTGTTCACCAAGTGAACAAGATTTCCGGTGGTGGGGCACTGCTAGCACATTCTGGCCTCGGTGGAGGCTACGGATACGGCGGCGGATATGGTGGTGGATATGGAGGTGGCTATGGATATGGTGGCTACGGATACGACGGCTATGGTTACAAGGGTTGATGTGCCAGTGACTGTTGTGCCATCGAGCAACTTGATTCGTTATAGACGCCGTGAAAATTCCATGCGTCTAAGTTAGCCGCGCCTGTGGGTTTTGTATTGCGTTTGCACAAATGGAACTGTTAACGCTAGTGTAAACATAATTCCAAAGACACTTCGCTAAAAGGGCAGCGTCGCGAACTCGCATCTTTCATAGCTCTTTAGAGCAAAATAATCAGTTTGCATGACGAGGCTGCACAATTAATTTCATCTCACTACCGGTTTTGTAAAGAAAAATGATTGCGATTCATCTATATCATACACACTTTTTCATAAAACTTTCATTGTGCCAAGTGTTGGCTGAAACTACTGTTGAAGATCGTGTTATGATTGTCTGTTCCATCGTATCATAGCAGTTAAGAAGCTGTAAAAACACAAGACAAAGAGATCTCATCTTCCATCTGGGAAAGGAAAACGATAACGACAACCTTCATCGTACATTTTTTTTTTCAATTCACCGCTCAGGGATAAATAAATTGATTTCCTCATCAAACCGAAAATGCCCACTTTGTCTGTTTTTCTTCGCGGAGAAGAGTTTTCCCTTTCAGTGCTTTCACATGCGATGGCCCCTCGGGGTCCGTATGAGAAAAAGTTCGTTCAAATAGAATACTGTAATTTTTCGCCATAACAAACTCAGCTGTTCTTATTCAGGGATACTAACTATATGGAATGTGTTATGTGAAATGAACGTTGTATTTATTAGACTGAGGAGGAATCACTGCATACTACAAGTCCTGCAACTAGTCCTCACAGGTTATCCAAACAAAACGAGATCTTCGAAAAATGGGAGCTACGTGCTGTAAACGATCGTTTACTTACGTGTATTATCGCGCTACGTCAAAGTTGTTCGGATGATTCACCAACAAGCCCACATTGGTATCCTAATTTATTTTTATAGAGTTTTTTTCATTGGCTGGAGAGAGAGCTTCGCTTTTTGGCCTTATGTGTCTGGCTCACGCATTACCATAAGCGTGCGCAGGGTTCCCCTTCAAGGGGGGGGGGGGGGGCGAAAGTTCGTCGCAGCGCCCCCCCTGCCTATTATACAAATGTATGGGGCTGACCTTGCGCCAACCCCCCCCCCCTATCACCCCCCCATACCTATCATGTAAATGAATGGGGCTGGCCTTGCGCCCCCCCCCCTATCGCCCCCTCTGCCGCCCCCCACCCGCACCCCCCCCGTGCGCACGCCTATGGACATTGCCAAGATACTTGCAATAAGGCAGGGGTCGGCCAGCTGCGGCCCAAGAGGCAGTTTTATGCGGCCCCCAGCACGAGGAAGGAATCCCTCACCTTCCCTTGTCACTTGCTATATGAAGGCCGACACGGCGTTTTTTTACTTCAAATGGTGTTTGCACTTGTAACCGATGTTTGTAAATTGCAACCTTGAGATGTGCGTGAAAAACGTAAACATGATTTTTATGCCAATTTTGTAAAGTATTGCCACTACGCCGAATTTTTTATCTCTGTCGTGAATACTCCCGCCCCCCCCTCTTCCGGTTCGCCGTCCGGCTGCCACTGTGTCGGCTTCATTCAAAGTGGCCCTTTACGCCTTAAAAGGTGGCCGACCCCTGCAATAAGGTAACGAATTGCATCCTTTGCATGACACGGAGGAAAACGCTGAATTTCACTAATAAATATCAAGAATGGTAGGCTGATAAGATTAAATTTGGATATCGTGGCGTCGACGACTCAGGCCTTTACGTCAGGATGGGTGCTACATGAAAAAGCAACCGGAAAGTTTACATAACAGTCCAAGGATTCATTGTGTGATTGAGAAGAAAGTGCTGTTAAAATCACGGAGAAAAATGTTGAAGTGGGTGGCACTCGCGATCGTAACGTTGACACGTAAATATCAGACTCCTCTCAATTGATTCTATCTTATTGTTCTTAACTGGTTATGTATGTTCCAGACGACAGGCGTGTAGCCAACAGCAGAACTGATTACAGGTTTATATATATCAATAGGTTATTTACCTTTCGTGTGCTCATTACGACGTGGGTCTCTTTGCTTTAGAGCACAGCCCTTAAGCGACCGTGCCGGCGTTGAGCGGCGCCACCGTTGCCATCGCCCTCATCGCCTGTAACGTAAACGAGATACATCAAAAAATGAAATAAGAAAAAAGTTACCCAAGTTTTAATACGTTTTGAACCGGGGCCCTCTTCGTGGAAGAGTATTCTACCACAGAGCTACTCTGGTGCTTGACACTCATTTGCAAAAAGACCTTATACAGGCACCATCTCGGGCAAGGAATCGCGTTAACCAATGTAACATTGCGTGGCAGAAGAGTGAAATAACAACCAGTCATCATGCAATGCTAATTGCGCGGCGAATGTGCGGTTTAATGCTTCTCACCAACTGCAAAGTGCTCAACCATAATCCTTCGTCGCACATGCAGCATCAATAATGTGCAAGTAATAGGCTTAGGCTACATATTTTTACATATTTCTAGCGGGTACCTCGCTTATCCGCAGAAAGACCAATAATCGAGTATTGGGTGCTGTCCTGCTTCACAAAAATTACTATTATTGGCGTAGTCGATACCTCGCGGAAAGCCAAAACTTCTAACACGGTTGGCCTTGCGCCGACACAAAGCTGCGCTCAGAATTCGTGTTAGGCAGTATCGCAATCGTCGGTGATTGTTTTAGTGCTTGAGGTTGTCCTTTGCTGTGCGTAAAAAATTACACGGAAAGTGTTTATATTCAGGCACTGTAAATATCAAAAGATTATTGACGTCTAATTGAAAAGCCTTTTTTTTTCTGAAGGGCATAAAAACGGTTCATGGAAATTTATTTTCATTTGCGAGATGCTGCACCGACAACGAAACAATACTCCTAGTAGTTGCAATTATCGTTACATTTTGTAAAGATGTTGGCATAAGAATAAGTGGGGACACAAAAGCAGTAGAAAAAAAATATAGGGCGTTTTTTCTAGGTGACACTCGTTTTTTATCAAAACACTCGCCTGATTGGCGTTGAGGTGTACGACCGCTCAGAAATCATTTAAATGACAAGGAAGAGTCATTTGAAAAAAATTTTATTCGTTCGAAAATCAGCCGTTCATCTAGATCGCACATACACGCTGAACTGTACCACGTATTCAAATTTAAGCTTTATGGTTTTCTTTTGAGTACTGGGAAGACCATGACAACCACCTTTGCAGATAACTTATATATCCAGGGGGGACACAAAGCGAGACTATACACAGTAAAAAAAATTTACACCCTTAAGGGTGTAATTACCCGCATTACACCCTTAAGGGTGTAACACCCGCATTACACCCTTAAGGGTGTAATGCGGGTGTTTGCATTAAAAGCACCCTTGTGAACACCCTTATTACACCCTTATTTAACAAATTGGGTGTTGGTAAGTAAAACACCCTTGCAACACCCCATTTACACCGTCATCTGAGGGATGTAATGAACAAGGCTACAAATGTCCGACCTTTTTGGGCAGATTTTGCTTATATTTTAAGTATACATGAACCGTCTTGATACCAGCAAGGCCCGTCCTACTAGCTGCTTGCGGTTCTAGTAACGAATCGAAGTAGGAATGCAATGGAAGTAACGCAATGCAAGCGAAACGCAACGTTCATTCATAAAGCGCGCGAACTACAAAGACGGAAGACACAACAGGAGCGCTGCTTATCCAATAAGATCAGGGCCAATCCTGTTGTATGTGTTCCTCTCGTCTCTGTCGTTTTCGCGCTTTCTGAATACTGAAAAAGTGAACTAGCCCGAATCAAGGTAATGTTGCGCACAACCCCCCCCTACCTTAAGAGCGATGATATTAAAGCTGGAGGTAAAACGTCTGCCATCTGCAAAATGCCCTCCACGCAGTTGACATAGCCATGACGTCGACGGCAACGGGCCATCAGGTCCCTTAAAAATGGACATTGACGTGATGTATGTTGAGCCGCGGGCACGTTTTATTTAATTACAGTTGCGAACATTCCTCTTCGTGCTACACATTCTTCGTTAAGTGCATCAGAAAAATTAAAAGGAGGACACCGACTATAAAAAAGAATGCGAAAAAAGAGGTTTGGGTTCCCCTGACGGAGCCTTGCTCACAATGACGGGAGCCTTGTTGACTAGATTGCGAACAAGGTTCTCGTCAGGGGCGCCGAAACGCCTTTGTTCGCATTTTTTTATGGCGGGTGTCCTTCTTTTAATTTTTTGATGTTACTTCCCGAGCATACGTGCTTCCGTCAAAACCTCAACTTCATTAAGTGCGATAAGTCAACAGTACTGCACCCTTTTCAGTGGTGGTCTTGTTCGAAGGACTGCAAGCAAAGTACAAATAGGTGTTATCTTCAAATAGAGTAACGATCCATGCATGCAATGTTGCGTGGAGCAATGTCCTGCACAATATCAAGGCGCTCATGAAATATCGCCTGCGTGGCCATGAATGCACAGTCGGCGCAGTCTCGACTACAGGAGCTGCGACTGGGCATCATCCGCGTACTGTGGGCCAGGTGTCAGCCATGGGAGGGGGATTAGGTGCAAAAGTGCTCTCCGCCCCAAAGGCCACACACACCTTGATTTTACAGCCCTACCACTGCTTGCTTCATGTATATGCTTCGTTTAATTCTTATTGCTATAATAAGTTCTGCGTGAATAAAGCAGTAATAAAAGCGTGCACTATCAGCGCAGAGCGCTACGAAGCGCGGCGACGAGTGTGGCGAGGATTAAGAAGCGAAGCGGCGCGACAGGAAAGACGACGGCAAGTTGCTAGACTATGGACCCAACGACGACATGCCGACCCACAGTTTCGAGCAATGGAAGCCTATGCTAAGCTACCGCGAATAGCCGAAGACGATGAGTTTTGAGTGAGGGAGGTGGCATCGCGGGAACGGCACGACAAGGCTCATAGCGAAGAGAGACGTTCGACTGTCCATCAAACAAAGGGAATCCGACCCTCGCTTGGGAGTTCTGGAAAATTTCCGTCTCCGAGAAAGAGCGGCTACAGCCGACGCTGACGGAAGGTTGAGTGGAATCGCATTATCATCGCTATATTACAGCTAATACAGTACTTAGTAAAAGTGGCCCTAAAGCTATGCGAAAGCTTTAGGGTCACTGTTTCACCAGTCTTTACGACGCTAAGTAAGTAAAGCTGTGACGTGCAGCCCGTGCAGTCCTTACAGAATCCTCGCAATGCACACTGCGATTCGAATACACTGTCAAAGAAGCATAACGAAATAGGCCGAAGAAATAGAGCTGCGGCCGCGCCGGCTGCGCAATCCAACAACGGCTGGAGCAACGTCAGGCAACGTTCGCCGGCGCTGCCGACTGCCGGCGCCGCTGGCGCCGCTTAGTCTCGTCGCCTAGGCAACCTCGGCTGCCCTGACCGCCGCGCGTGCGCAGCGCGCGCAGCGCGCGGGACTATGTACCACGTGACTCAATCCGCTGGAGAAATAGTCTCCGGTTTTTGTGCGTGTGGTGCGCGTCGTTCTCGCTCAGTCGAGTTTAGCAGTCGGTGTTTTTGTAGCGTTAGCTACACTGGCCTAGCCAAGCCCGTTTCGCGCGGCACATCAAGAACCGTGCTGCGCATGCGCGAGGATCAGTGATGTCACACAGTGATGTCACACACCGGAGCCGACACCTCCCGCGCACTCCGCCGCCGCCCGTCTGCGAATTCCAGAGGAGTGACGTCCGCCGCCGCCGCGCTATGGCCGCGCGCTACTCACCGCCGCCCGTCTGCGAATTCCAGAGGAGTGACGTCGTAGCCGTGGTAGACGCACTGGCGCTGTCGCGCGCGCAGCTATTCGCACTCGCTGTGCAGTCGCCGTCTGACACTGCGCTGGAGCCGCTGCGCTTCTGACTGGCGTTTGCCAGTGTGGTATAGCCATGGAGAAGGAGAGCGCAAATGCTGCTCAACAGCGCAGAAGAGCGGAGAAGCTTGACTCATCGGATCCCGAAGTAGTTGCCTGGCAATTAGCGGTTGAGCGTAGGACGAATGAACAGAAGAAGGCTAAACGTGCTGCGGAGACACTGGAGCAAAGGGACGAACGTCTAGCAAAGCGGCGTCGCCAGGAGGCTGAGCGACGTGCCCGACCATCCCTGCAGCAGCAACAAGACGCCGTCGATGACGTCAAGGCTCGCCGATCGACTGAATATACTGTGAAACTCAGCGAAAGCGCCAGTGCGACTCGGACCTTCCAGACGGACTTCGTAAACAATCCGTTTGGATATGTGTGCGACGTGTGCGAAAGACTATGGCACATGAAAGACTTGACGCCGCTGAGTAGTGCCATGCGTGAAACGTTGAGTTTAGCGGCGGCGCCTGAGTGGGCTGAAACCGTGGCGCGGGTTTGTACAACACGCAAGAACTTTCTCGTTAAGCAGAAGATTCCACTCTTTAGCGTTACCAATGGGTATCGTTACCCGGCCATGCCGCCAGGTCTACCGGTTCTGAACGATGTGGCCGAACGTTTACTTTCACCACGCATTCCCTTCGTTCAGATCCGTGTGTGGCATCATGTGGCATATACATGTGCCACATAATACGTATACCGCGTGTGTGTCATTGGAGCAGCAGTAAGCATGATAATCAAGCTAATCCTAGACAATCTAGACAAACAGGAAAGCTAAGAATAATCAGCTGAACCTTTACTAACGCTACGTATATCCTGGCATAGCCGAGCTAAGCCACTGCAAAATTTTTTTTGTTTGAAATGTGCCTGCGCTCTGTTCTCGTCCTTTGTGTTCTGCCAGTGCTGCTTATTAGGAAGATGCACTGTACTAAAGGGGAGGCCTGCAGCTTCATATCCTGGAACACTCGGAAGTGAAACGGTATGTACCGCTCTCACGTTGCTGTCGTCAGCGCTTTGTTAACTGTGTGAGTGCGATAACGCCGTCAACTGAGTCCTTCTTAACTGGTGGACGATATGTCAGCATTTGTTTACGTAGCGAGTATATTTGTGTGTATTGTTTCATCGGGATGATGGCAAAGTTGTGTGATGTTAAGTGCGGGCAAGCTTTTCTTCCTTTGGAGTTGAAAGCAGAGTGCCCATGCGCGGCTGTGATTCCGCGATGGATTTGAACAGAGTTGTGGCCATGGTTGTGGCGGCGCCCTTCTCTATTGGCAGTGGTGTTTGGTGCCCCCGCTCGCGATGAACCTCTATTTTGGTTTATATTAGTTGATTGGGAATGGCGCCTGTTAGCTGTAAGCGTCAACCATGTCGAAGGCGCGTATGCTTGGGCATGTTGTTAATTCATGTGCACTTTTTTTAGTGCACAAAAGGGCCAAGGACGGAAAACAAGGGCGTGGTGTCCGCGTCGTTGTTTTCCGTCCCTGTTCGCTTTGTGCGCTAAAACTACCGTGATACTCAGGTTGATGCATGTGGGTGATAACACAGCATATTGCGTCGCGTTAGGCGCGCCTCGCGAAGCTCGCCTACGTGCTAATACATTCCGTTTCGTTAAATTCGTAGCGATGTTTTCATTCACCCAGAACGTAGGTTGTGGGATACAACCCGTGCATGTGGAGCCGTTCGTTAAACATGACTTGTGTTTGAATGGATGTTTCGTGTGTGTGTGTGTGTGTGACCAAATAGCCATACCATTAACTGTGCAAGCGCTAGTTTGAGCATAAGTGCTGGCGTTCGAACCCAATTGATTTTATTCTGTTTATTTCCACCATGTGTAGCTTTCGTAATATGTTCTGGTTATGAAGAGTTATTCACTTCACCCAATTTTGGTGTTTTAACTGCGCTAAGTACTTTTACGTGTAGAAATATTATAAAATGGAGTTTGTACCACCACCTGCAATGACATTTTCTGATAAAAGCCAAACGTAATAGTTTATCCGATATTGTAAGTTCTCTAGTCATAAGTTACAGATGTTAAAGGGATTTGTGCTGTGTCAAGCATATCAATATTTTCTTTGTTGCACAAAACTCGCGGATAATGCTATACATACTGCACGATATGCATGCATGTGTTGCTACTAGAATGTAAGATTACGTAGCGTATTTATATGAAAACACAACAAATATAGAATGCTTTTTTCGGGATCTTGGCGTTGGCAACAATTAACTTAAGGAATCTGTTTCACCGAATTATTATCGTGTATTACTAAATTCCCGTCAATAGCTTTCAGGATTCTGGTTATTGGCGATTGTTGGAGAAGCCTACATATTTTTGCTTACAGCTTACAGCGCCCGTCCTCGTGTCACCTTCCTTCGTCCTGTCATTGCGCTCTTTTGTCAAGTTGTAAGTCATGTACCAACTAGCCCACCTTTCGCCGCTTCTCCAGTTTACATACTTTATTGTGTTGGCCTGTGGTTCATGATCGGTGCTTTGTAAGTCTCAGAATATCTGCCTTTTCTTCCCTGCACAGCCATTAAACAGCCTATGCTGAATTAGTAAGGAGTTCTGCTGTTTTAGCTGACCAGGATCATTGAAACGAGGGACCATAATTTAGCAGTATGCAATAGTCCTTTAGCGAAATCAATTTCTTACATTATATAATCGTGTCATTGTGAGCCGCCTGAAGAACACTACTTCAGTTTTATTCGCAAGCAAACACATAACTACACCAAGGTGGTAATCTGGGCATGTTGGTATTCCATGTTTATGAAGGGTTAAGAGCGCACTGAAGACGAACACACAATGAAGGCACACACACGCACACACATAGCGTTACTTTCAACAGTTTATTTTTGTGATCTCGAGACTACTTATAGGGCAAACCATGAGCACATCTGCTGCACAGAAGTAACAGCAACATTACTAAGCATCATAACAGACACCAAGAAAATCAAATTCTTTTTTTGTCAGCGCGATAGAAGGCATACTAACACACCTGTCACCCAACTTTTCAATCTCTCCTGCTTCGATTATCTCGCGTGTAAGCTAATTTCTATTTCTTGACAGAACTCTGCACGTGTCGAACAAAGGCAGACAACCGCACTTCTTACAATGTATTACTAAGAACCCGCCTGCCACGTTTCTAACATTGTATTGGTGTTCACGCAGATGTGCTCATGGTTTGCCCTATAAGTAGTGTCGAGATCACAAAAATAAACTGTTGAAAGTAGCGCTATGTGCGTGAGTGTGTGTGCCTTCATTGTGTGTTCGTCTTCAGTGCGCTCTTACCCTTCATAAACATAACTACACATAACCTAATTTTACATGTTACCTGCACTGGATACATGATGAATGTGATACCGTCGTGTATGCGAAGTGGTATGGTGCTTTTGTGTAATAAATAAAATATTTATATGATGCACATAGCCTTGCATTCTCTTTCAGAAACACATCGTATGAGTATCCATGGTATACCTTGCAGAAATTCACATTTGCCTATGTGGATGCATACTTATGCATAGAACTCAACTTTCACTTAGACATGGTCGATGCATAAAGCTAATGGGGCATCATCGCCTAGGAGCTGTATACATTTGTATTGGTGCGCGTAAAGTTCAGATATTCGGCATCAAATGTATAAACAGTTCTGCCACAGCACGCTTCTTGGCATTTATTCCGCAGCATACCCTTTTTTTTGCATTTGTGACTGTGTGGAGTCCCATGCCACTGAATATGCTGGCTATGCACTGCATTTATACCTTCACATAACTAAGAAAGCAATTGGTCATGTCAGGAGCATACTGTATGTTACACTCTTTGTAAAATTTTTGGTCATTGCTCCTTATGTATTTATTTTGGGTTTCCGGGAACAAATTTGCTGTGCAGAAAGAACAGCCTGGTCCCACTTCTGTCGAAGGAACCAGTCATCTGAGCAGCTGAAGATGGATTGTGCAACCAGCAGTGCAGAGCTGTGGTTTTGTAATGTGCAAGTGTATGAACAATCACATTACGTTAATCTAACCCCAATTACATCACCTTGTCAAATGCTGTGATTGTGTAACGTCAAAGTTTATACACTGTTACATTAGCGGGGTGTAAATAAGCATTCAGCAAGTTTCTAGCCATACCTTTTCGCAGTGTTTATAGCGCGCACATGCTAGAAATAGTACCTCACTCTCTTGTGTAGTTATGCTACTTTGTGGTTTTTGACTCGGTGCTTTGTGACTATTTTGCAGCAGTTATAATAACAGATCATTTGCAGTTGAAATTTTAGCTTAACAAAACTGCCAGTACTTGTCAGTAAAATCAGTGTATCGAATATTGTTTTGGAATTTATTTTTGAGTTTTATGATAAGCTTTTAGTTTTGTAACGATTTCTTTTAAAACAAATAAATACTCATATTTCATTCAATTGCCAATGATTCTGTTGTCTTTGCTTGGAAAGGGATAATTCTTGAAATTTGTCTGAGCACGCCTATGTAAAATTTCATTCCTACTGCTGTGCTGCAGGTCATGTTTTTGCAGTGCGGTCGTGATCATACCGGCCCTATTACATGCATTTCCTGCATATTATCGCATTCAGTATGAGCTGTAACGTACAAGCCATAGTCAGATTGGTCACCTGTTTTTATTGGACCCACAATTCATTTCTTTTAAGTAGGTGGAAAAAGTTTTATCATTTCAGCAATGTGCACAATCTTCTACTACACTCATGTACTTTCCCAAAAAAAGAGATAATATGGAGGCCTGCTGAGCAAAACGACATTCTGAGTCTTTATAATGTTGCATGAGTTGTTACGAAGAATCGCTGCTCGTGTATCAGCTACAGCTGTTGGGTGGCAGCGCCAAGAAACTCGACGACAGCCACACTGGTGTGGGCACTACTGCAGTTTTTGGAACATTTTATCAATCCATTTTTTTTTTCAAGGGATTGCAGGTTTCTGAATCATCTCCTTATCAGGAGAATTCTTTCTAGAGTGCATCTGAAGGGATTGGATACACGCCTGATGTCTGCAGTGCCCCAAGGGGGGCTGGCTGGGAAGAAGCATCATGTGTTTCCCCCCTTATACTGCCACCCTTTCAAGGGTGTTTTTGTCTATTACACCCCACTCGAACGGGTGTAGCCTATTGTAACACCCATAGTATAGGGGTGTAATCTTTCCTTACACCCTACGTTTTTAGGGGGGTGTTTCTAAGCACCCTATGTTTAGGGTGTTTCCAAACACCCTAAAAGGGTGTTGCCCATGGGACAAAATAAATACACCCTTAAGGGTGTAAAAATTTTGACTGTGTAGTTATCCCTGTGAGCCGCCCAGTTATCTAAGCTTTAATAATTACCTTTTCAATGATTACAGCAAGCAAGCACGTTCGTATTGAAAAGTTGGAGGCAGTGGCGTTTATACACAGTTCCACTTGGAAGAATTCTGGCATGTCTGAGCTCCGAGGTATCTCGCTGCGAAGTTTAGTTGTGGTTTTCATGATTACGCATACAGGGCGGTGAAGATCGGCGCAATTATGTTTCCCGATGTAACGAATAGTCATTGCTTGCTGTCGCCAGTCCGAAGTAAAAGGGTAACCGCTATCATCTTTACTTGTGCCTTCGACCCGTTGTCAGAATAAACGACGCACGCGACTGGCACGGCACAGCGGGGAGGAGCTTTGCGCCAGTGCTCGCTGTCTTGCATGCGTAATCATGTAAACCACAATTAAGCTTTGCAGCAGGATATCTCGGAGAACCGACATGCTAGAAGAATTCTTCCCAGTGGAACTATGTCTAAGTGCGACTGCCCCCGACTTTTCAACACAAACATGCCCGCTTGCTGCAGTCACTAGAGTTCAGTATTCAATGTTAGTTAATTGGGTGGCTGATAGCGATAATTATTGTTTCACTTCGTGTCCCCTTGGATGCATAACTTATATTCAGGGGTAGCTTTCGCGTTCTTCACAGTGCAGAATTTTAAGACAACCATACTGCTTAATTTTGAACTCCCTTGTATACTAAATATCCTGCAATTCGACTGCCATAAACATATCGATTCGTCACATGTCACACTCGTGGTGCATACATGGTGGACACACACGGCGCGTGCGTCGGGTCACGGCAAATGGACGCGCTCTGTGCGTTTGCCAACAATGGAGCAGAACTGTTCATTAATGTGTCAAAATGATACAACGTTATTTAAAGGCACTCAGTACTCTACTGCAACTAAGATAATGTCATAATATGTTATTCTGATGTCGTACGGTGCACTGCTGATCGCGATTGAGCCCGATCGCAATAAAACTTCTCAACAGTGATTGGCTCCATTCTGCAGCTTGCGTAAGGGAGCCAGTCGCGATCGTGAAATTCGATCGGGATCAGGTACGATCGTGATCAAAAGTATCCGTGTGACACCGGCATTAATTTATTTGTGTTATAGTAACTTATGCTAATTAAGTTGTAATTGAATATCTATTGATCTTGAAGTCATTGATGATCTGTTTGGGCATAAATATATTGCCACGCGCGTTTCTTATTTTCACTTTGCTCTATTCGGTTCTTCGCCCTCAATGTCTGTCATCAATGCTCAGCGCAAACCGCGCCTGACTGTTCTAGAAGCTTCGCGATTACTGTAGATCGTTTTGTTAAGATTGCGCGCAAGACGCGAACACTCGAGCTTATTCCAGAGCTTGTGCGACAACGAGTGATAAGACTGGAATATTCTATGACGCACGTATAAATGCCCACGCGCTTCACCGCTTACCAGTTGATCGACGGCCGACGCTCTGCTCGCCGCTATCAGTGCCAGCGTGTATTGCTGTAATCTTACTTTCTGTTCACCGGCCACAAGTTCGGCCTAATAAACAGTTTCATCTTGGACACGTCGCCTGCTGCCTTCGTCGACGTCACATCATGAAATCTCAGGCTACAAATATATGCAAGTTCATTTTTGTTGATGTACATTTTGAGCAAAGAAAAATTAGACCTTTCAAATGGCTCGCAGGAAGGGCATTCAACAAACGATCTAATGCAAAAGTATAGTGCAAAATGAAGTTAAATGAAGACAAATATGTTATGCAGGAATCAACTGATTTCACCTCGTTTGTTTTCGACTGCCCAAGCGGAGATAACATTGTGCTGCGGAAAAGCGCGACATCTTAATCTTAAAGCGGTACTGAGACCTTTTTTTCGGAGGTGTTTTTACACTTCCATACAAATCACCTGTACACAGAGACGGCTCTGAGCAAGTGTGAGGCTCCGCAAATGCCGGTAAGATATTTTATTTGGATACTAAAGTCATTTTTCCCGTGGCGCACCTACCGACATCGATATTAGTTTGACGTCAGGGTAGAGTACTAATACTGGTGACTTCACGGAGCAGTCTGGCTACTAGTGATAAGGTCGGGTACCAAAATTAGAGACTTGAGTTGGGCTAGTTGGTGCGTATTAACTGCAGACGTAACTAATTAGCGCAAAAAAAACAACGGACAAGGTAGAGACGACAGACAGGACGGAGCGCATAATAATGCTCTCCGTCCTGTCTGTCGTCTCTACCTTGTCCGTTGTTTTTTTGCTCTAATTAGTTGTGTCTGGGTTGGGTACCAAAACTTCCAAAATGGCCGCTTGAGCGTCACCAAACATTCAACATGGTCGCTTGTGCGTCACCAACGGAGCCACGGTGCGGAGCGGACGTGGAAACGTCACGATATCTTGCGCGAGCACCTGACGAAAAGCTTATACCATGTTGTGACGTTGGGGTACAGTAGGAACCGGAAATAGCATTCAAAAATGTACTGTAATTACTTTTTCAGGATGCACTCACGCTTACCAATACATTTCCTTGGCTCTTGAAGGCTTGGCCTTTCATTTGACGCAAAAAAACGACCACTGAAAATTTTCGTGTCAGTACCCCTTTAAGGCTGACATTGCCCACGTGTTTTATGAAGGAATAAGTGACGAGGAGGGCAGAGCGCCTGTAAGAAAGGTAGTTAGTGAAAGCAAGAAAGAAACCGCTCTCTCGTCATTGAATTTGACGTGGTTTAGGGGCCGTTTAATATTTACAGTGGACATAACCATTTCGTTCTCATGTTTTAAATGCGAAGCCTTTCTCAGCGAACTTCGGCGACTTGGAGCTTATCTATCTAAATATCTATCTATCTATCTATCTATCTATCTATCTATCTATCTATCTATCTATCTATCTATCTATCTATCTATCTATCTATCTATCTATCTATCTAGCCGCCTACGGCTTCGTGCTCTACAGACCGTATCGTTAAAGGGATTAACACCAAAATTTGTATGGCATAACATGACTGTATAACCGAACATGAGTGACTGGTCATATCATGAAAATCATGAATAACTCGTCATGAACGGTATGATTTACACGCCATGACCCTGGTGCTCCTGCAGGTTGTTTTCTTAACTTGATATTCCAAAAATTGGTAGGGTGAGACATTTCTGCATGGTGAGACATTTCTCATGGCACGCTCGCGGCCGTGTTTCTAGCTTGTTATACACCAAAATTGGTATTGCGCAACGTCTCTCTATGAAGAACATAAATGACAGGCGGTAAAATGATAATAATGACATGTACAGCATGACTTACATGCAACGCTCATGGTGCGCTCGTGGCCTGCTTGCTGGCTTAATATACACCAAATTTGGTACTGCGTGACGTGACTGTATGGCGAACATAAATGACAAGTAAAAATTTACACCATCTTACCAAAGGGAACCCTGATGGGATGCGAAGCAGCAGCGTTGCGCACGGGTGGCGTCACGGGTTGAACGGCGCTAACGCGGGTGCTGCGGTGAGCGCTGGAAGATTCGTTTGAAGCGATGGCTGGCGTAGGTCTTGTCGTTGCGCGTCAGGCGGCAGCTGCGGGCGCTCTGGCGAGCGCGCGGCAGGCGAGGGAGAGAGTGACGTCAGCGCGCATTGCGAGGGGAGCGTGACGTCAACGCGCAGCTGCGGCGTGACCTACTTGGCACCGCTCCAACACCTGCGGCGAGGGAGGCGCGTTGCGGCGCGTTCGTACGGACGCACGGACGGACGGACAGCGTTACACAGCCTAGTCAAATAGCTGCTTCGCATCTAATAATATGGAAATCATGACGTGTCATGTGCAACATAACTTGCATGCCACGCTCATGGCACGCTCGTGGCCGTTTCGCTAGCTTGAGATGCACCAAATTTGGTATTGCATGTGTGACGTGAATGTATGAAAAAACATAAGTGGCAGGTGGTAACATGAAAATCGTGACATGCATGTTATGTACAACGCCATTTACATGCCGCGCTCACGGTGCGCTTGCGTCCAGTTCGCTATCTTGATATACGCCAAAATTGGTATTGCGCGGCTTGACATAAATGACAAGTCCTAACATGTGAAGCATGGCATGCATGTTATGTGCAGCATGATTGCTGCTTGGATTCTCACAGTGCATGGGATCTGCTGATTTTTTAATATCCCTTTTTTACGTGGAGTGCTTGCACACCAACGCTACTCTTTGTCAGTTCCACCACGGCCGCTGCATAAAAAGGGAGTTTTTTATCCAACGGCCGTGGTTCTACAATGCCCTCGTGCATCCCTCGCATTATTAGCTCACCGGCTTGGCCTGCTGCAGTGCTAACCACGAGGATGCAGGTTTCAATGTGTGTGGAAAAAAACTTACATTGTAACTTTGTGATGTTGTCAACCAATTTTTGGAAAATAATCAAAGCAGAAAGTGTGTGTGTGTGTGTGTGTGTGTGTGTGTGCTTTTTTTGTTTGTTTGCTTGTTTTTTTTTTTGTTTTAAGGCAGCAGTAATAAAAATATATTCAATGCATTCCCGGGCGCCTCAAAACTATTTTTAGGGTTCTCGACACCAGTGTTTTTATTTAGAGCAGCAATCCGAAAATATTTAATATTCGTGTCAGCATTCCTTCAATGCGTCTGATCAAGATTATGCCTTAGTGTAATAATAATAATAATAATAATAATAATAATAATAGTAATAATAATAATAGTAACAATAATAATAATAATCAAAATACACAAATTCTTGTGCTTGGCAGAATACAGGTCACCTCCCCGTTATAGAAGGGATTCTTTTTCATCCACTAATCCACTGTCATCGAAAAAAAGCTCGAGTGGTCATTTTTCAATTCGCCTAAGATGAAATGAAGGCGAAAACCGTTTTCTTTTTCTTCTTCTCAGTTGATCGTATTCTCCCCCCCCCCCCTGAATATATTTCTGCACCTAGCGTGGTTTTTCACTGCCTCCAGCATCGGATGCATTGCAAGCTTTCTGACCCCTCCCCCCCTCCCCCCCTATAACCCCATATATTAACAATAATATCTGAAGTTTTACCTCCCAAAACCCCGATATGATTATGAGAGATGCCGTAGTGGAGGGCTGCGGAAATTTCGACCATCTTGGTGTTCTTTAACGTGCACTGACATCGCACAGTAGACGGGGCCTCTGCCATTTCGCCTCCACCGTAATGCGACCGCCGCGGCTGGAAGCGAACCCGCGACCTTCTGGTCACCAGCGGAGCACCGTAGCCACCGTTCCACCGAGGCGATCTGCGACTTCATGTTGACGTCATGAGGTGACGTCATTATATCGTGAGGATATTTTTTTGCATCACTCGCGTTGGCACAGACGGTCACTTTAGATGTTTGATGAGGCATCTCAAAGGGGCCCTGGCAACACTTTTTGAGCATGGTCAGAAAAGCGCTGCCGATCGGTAGTCGAGGCTCCCGAGAACACGCGAGCCAAATATTATAGCGCAGCACGTGGCATTGGAATTTATAATAAATTTTCAAAGAGAGCTAAAAATTGCTTTCTCTTCTCTAGGAAAATGACGCTGCAAGCTCGAAAAATCACTCGTCACAGCCATTGTATCAGCCATTGGCTGATTTGACCATCGCGCGCTCGGTCGTTACTGGGGCGGCCGCGGGAGACCACGACTTGTCCACGCGTGCGCGCGCGATCGCACTGAAAAGGCGCGCATTCGTAGAAAAAAAAGAGAGAAAAAGTTCTCAAGGTCACGAGGCGCGCGTGACGTATTTTCTTTCCCCGTGCCATCCCTCCCTGCTTAGCTTCCAGCAATTTCGTCGGGACGAGAGAAGTGAGAATGCAATTGCAGCGTTTGACAAATCTCTGTAACTCCACTCGTACTGGGCGGATTCTAAAAATTTTTGCGGTGGTGAATTCGTGAGGCAATATGCTCCTTTAGTGAATCTATTCCTATGGCTACTTGGAAAAGTGTTGCAGGGGCCCTTTAATAACTGGAACCGACCAGCGTCGCAGTATTTCAAAGCCTCTCCGAGCAACGAACGAATAAGAGACTACGGAGAGGGAAAAAACCATCCATGAGAAAAAAAAACAACAATGCCACCGAAGGGATGTGTCACGACCTATCTTCCGTCGCTGTCCTATGCTTTGGCCGTGTGAACTGCAACAGTTCCAATTTTATTCAAATAGAGATTTAGTTTTCGGATCTCTTTAGGAATGTAACTCTCGAACATGGTGTGCGGATGGTCAATATCTCTCGCTGATCTATGACGAGCAAAAGTATCGTATTGCCGCCCTACTACCCCGCGCTCGTAGAAATTATCCGAAAGTACCCTACAAGTAGGGTAAATACCCTAAATGCCGACACTGCCCTTATGCATTAAGCCTGAGACGACTGGAAGGCAAAAGCCATCTTTTTATCCCCAGTGGATGTACCGGAAAATGTCACGTCCCCCCTTTGCGATATTTCTGCCACTAAAGTGGTTTACTTACTGGCATCATCGATCGGAAGCATTGCAAGCTTTGTGCACCTCAGCTGCCTATACACTTCCTCCATGATCGGTCCCATCTTTGACCGAGCAAGCCTGTCACGTTAAGGCGCCAACGTGTGACGTCACGTTATGTGACGACATAGCGAAGTCAGGATGAGGTGACTAATTTTGGTGGTCTGTGACGTGTAATGACATAGGGTCAGGCCATCACATTATTTTTTTCATTACTCGCTTTGACGCCGACAGTGTATTCGCGCGTTTGATGAGGTATCTAAGGCTTTCGGCTTAATAAATCCTTACTTCCACAGAACGGCACGTATTATGATGACATTGTAGTTATCGCTAGTAAAACAGTTTCTTTTGCCCTTTCGCGTCCACGTGTATCTCCGCACGACATGAGCTCGCGCTTAGCTCCACTCTTTCTCGGGACCGGAATAGGAAACACGTTCCCAACGTATCGTATGACCCTAAACGCAAGCAAGTGCCTTGAAGTGAAGTGAACCGGATAAAGCACCTATTCGCGCAGTATCGTGTTTTAAGTGCCTTTGTTTCCGCTTTCCGGCGCGTGCGTTAGAGAGCGCGGCGAGTAACTTCCGCGCGTCTCTTCCAAGTAGCACGTGCAGGGCATCTGCCTTTTTGCCGTTGCTCCTGTGCTCCAGCACAGTGCAGGCAGCAGCACCGTTATCGTCGCCTGGTTTACGTAATCGGCGTTCCATCCAGCAAGTGGGAGCCCCACCCAACGTCTGGTGGGTATATAAGCGAGCCACCTTGAGCTGCACAGGCATCAATCGCCAAAGAGCAGTTGCAGCAAACGGTAACTATGAGTCCACTGGTGAGTATTTGCGCGGTGCGCTGTTCTCTAGTGCCGTTTCGAAAACGCTTTTCATTCGTAACATCTACGGTGATGCCCTAACCTTCGTTAAATTCGTCTTATTATAAAATAATGCAGGCATATTTTTTTCTATATGTATGTTCAATATCATATAAACGTCGACACTCTGCGGTACTAAATTTTTGTGTCATAGCATTATTCCGCACCTTCCTCACATTGCGCTGCCAAGACGCCAAGATGAGAATTACAAATACTGAAGTATGAGGCTCCCCTGAAAGAATGTGGCTGCATTTAAAATTGGTATGAAACTTGTGGATTAGATTGAGACTGATTGAAGAAAATGGTGCTGCTATAAAAGCGGAGAGGCCATTTTATCCAACATTTACCATCACTTAGCGAACAATAGCGGCCATTTCGACAACGTTATCCAACAGGAGCTATTACTGGAAGTTCAGAAGGAAATAATGAGTGTCCCGACGCTATCGGTAACCGTTTATCACTCACTGACAAAAAACGTGGTTGGAAGTGAGAGTGGGGGGGGTCGAGCTGAGGTCGGCTCTTTCATATGAAGACTGCAATGCTTGTTGCCTCCTAAACAAAACACGCGAATTCAACATTACATTTGCATGTTTTAGCAAGTGGAGTTCCCATGCAAATGAGACCCTGAGGGCTTCATTTTTATTTATCAGCGCCAGGCCGGTCGATAGCTTTTACAGTAGCAACATGTACAGTAACTGAATGGCGAACACAGGCCAAACAGATATCGCAAATTTGAGTTTTGATAAATGTCGCTCGTGTGAAATTTTTTGGGACGTTACTGAATACGTCGGTCGCCCGCGGCGGTATAAGCAAAAAAAGTGGAAAAGCAGAGTGACAGGGCCACATTACACGAGCCACCTTCGTACCCACTGGCTCGCTAGATTTGCCCTCTATATGTGTTATGCATGTAGACGCCCTACAAGTTTTTTCGATCCTTCTTGGCAAGAACATTTTGCATTACGTACTTGATAAAAGTGGCGACTTGTGATTAGAAATCCCTACTTGTTTCGGTAATGTTCAGCAATACCTCTCATGCACAGTTGATGCATCGTGATAGCCGCGACGCAACACTAAGGCGAAAGTAAGCAAGTAAATTTTCACGGGCCATTCTTCATCCCAAGGCATTACCCTCATCTACCCTTCCTACCTGGACAACAGCTATAATAACGTGCTGTCCTATATTATCTTTTTATAATGTGAAAGGGGCGGCAAACTAAACCTTTGGAAATGCTGCTACCGATGCGTTCCTGCAAGTTAGCCTCCCGAATGATTTGTGTATCGCTAATGCAGTAAATGTAAGACATTACAAAGCCATGTACAGCAGATGAGGAAGCCGCTGTAAGCACAGAGCACCATAATGTTTTGGGCATGTATTAGCCATTACACGCCTTCTTGGCTCAACGGTTAACGCCGCCCACTGCGGAGCGAGAGATCGCTCGTTCGATACCGTGCGTCAGAAAACATTTATGTGAGTTATTTTTCGTTGTGGCTTTTACACACACACATATATATATATATATATATATATATATATATATATATATATATATATATATATATATATATATATATATATATATATATCCTCGAAAACATAATATTTCAAAGGGAAAGACGACTAAAAGAAAAAAACGTGATAACGACCACTTTAATCCAAGGTGAAGTTTCGTTGTTTGAATTGCATAGAGTTATACGAAAAGTGCCCCAAAAATGTCCTGTTTATGAAAACCCTGCGGTTATCAGTAGCACTGCGGCTTATTTTCGCGCTTGTGCTGCATCCATCTCCTCCTTCTCGTTTAGTTTTTTTCGCGCTATGGTTTGTGCAGT
The DNA here is from genome assembly GCA_030522465.1 of Rhipicephalus appendiculatus. Taxonomy (NCBI): domain Eukaryota; kingdom Metazoa; phylum Arthropoda; class Arachnida; order Ixodida; family Ixodidae; genus Rhipicephalus; species Rhipicephalus appendiculatus. The sequence goes on from JALIZH010013176.1 coordinate 61,963, forward strand.
ATGATGCAATGCCACCAGCCCAAACTTCCTTCTTACTGGACATTTGTGATAACGGTCATGAGACTTAGCGAGGTGCATATAGATGAACATTTCTAATTTATGCCTCCTTTTAACGCCCTCTTTGCCCAATTTGAAATTTTTATACCCAACATAAATTTGTCTTGATAAACTGATCACGGGCCTAGCAAGATAAAAAAATTTAAATGTCAGAATCTGTACAAACAGGACTTAACTTCTCTATCGGACAGCCGGATTTCCAGTGTTCTTGCAGTGCTACCAATTAAGAAAGGATTAGAACCTAAATTTTTATATTATTCACTGACCATCACGTACGTGGAGATGTTCAACGCCGAACGAAATGATTTTGTGGAACAGTCAGCTATTTTTTTAATGCCTGATTTCTTCGCATTGAAGTAGAGGATTGCACATTTAATAACACGCATTCGATGATTTTTTATGCTATAGAAGTGAGCACAAATGAAGATAAAGGCTCCATTCCGATGAAAGACAAAAGAGTATTTTTGTTGACTCTGCGCAGAGGGTCGCCATTCTACTGTCAGCAGTCCTTGCCACTGCCATGGCTGGTGGGCTCGGCTACGGAGGATCCGGACTTGGTTATGGCGGCGGTGGTTACGGTGGCGGTGGATACGGTGGCGGCTACGGCCTTGGATACGGCGGAGGCTTGGGAGCTGGGGGGCGTGGGAGCTGGGGGGCGTGGGAGCTGGCGGGGTAGGCGTCGGCAGCAGCGTGGCCCTTGTTCGCGGCGGGCCCGGACTGTATAGGGCTGTGCCTGGTCCAGCATTCCTAGTGAGGACCATCCACCAAGTGAACAAGCTGTCCAGCGGTGGAGCGCTGGTCGCCCACTCCGGCATCGGAGCAGGATCATATGGCGGCTACGGTGGTGGCTACGGAGGTGGCTACGGAGGTGGTTACAGTGGTGGCTACGGAGGTGGCTACGGAGGTGGCTACGGAGGGGGGCTACGGAGGCGGCTACGGTGGTGGTTACGGAGGCTCGGGATATGGAGGTGGCTACGGAGGAAGTGCAGGATACGGAAGTGGCTACGGTGGATATGGTGGATATGGTGGCTACGGATACAAGGGTTGATTGCGACACTTCTTTATAAGAAAGTTTCTCTCTTAGAGAGATTGAACGCCACAAAATTGCGAGGGGCTTGAATTTTATTCTGGTACTGTAACTAGGTATGCGTAGGTTAAAAGGTGTCACCGCCAGTATCAACCCTGACCAAGCATCACAGCAGATATAGCGTAAATTTATTACCTTGAACGGGTGGCAAAGTGGCTGCGTCGTTAAGATTATACGAGATGTCTTCGTATTTCTCTTTACCGCTTTAACCATGGCGATTGTATCCACTGACTGTTCACAACATTCTACTGCTCCCAGTTTGCCTTCAAGCCGTATCGTTTGATGCGATTGTACTATAATAACTTATTTAAGTATATTGAGATACCTGTACGAGCTCTAGAATGAAGTGTTTGAGTGGTCGCAGCCTAGCGTTGCTAATATGTTCATGATTTTTAAAAGCAGCGACACCATGTTAATTGAAAGGATGCGCACGCCAAGGTCATCGAAGAAAACAGTACTGTGTGGATACTCGAGCAGTGTTGCATTTTGTGCGTGTCTGTGATAGCAAAGGACCAAATAAATATTTTATCACGGTACTCTGTGTTGCCGTCTCATTTTTACAAGGATGGGAGCAGTGTTGTAAGTCTACCCTCAGTCTGTAAACATACGAGACAAACGTCAATGTCATCTATTCAATACATATGAAACTGTAAAAAGCGATGAGTGGGAAATAATGTTACAAATACTTTCGCAAAGTTCAACATATCTTACTAAAAAGCAACCACTGGCAGCTGTGAGAGCATTTACATCAAGGACTCGATATCGCAAGTCTGCAGTCGTGGCATTCACCAGAAAGCCAATGTCCGCTTATGGCGCCTCAATTAACGGGCAATGTGTGTCGTACAGCAGGAGTCACAGGTTTTTGGGTGTTATAATCGACAGAGACCTGTCTTGGACCCCACACGTCAACCTATGTGAGAAAGCGGCTGATTTCTATCTGTCACTTGTTCAGGTTCCTTGCAGGAAAAACTTGGGGAGTGTCCATACACTCTATGTTACAGCTTTACCGGGTATTGTTTATCGAGTTCCTGAGATACAGCCTTCCTGCAATATCCAATACTTGCAGAACGAACCTGCGCACGATCCAAAGCATCCAAGCCCAGGCTCTTAGGATATGCCTTGGTTTACCACGCTGTGCATCAACCGCTGAAACCATCGCGATTGCTCAGGATTATTCAATCACGACGCACATCACCGTTGAGACCATGCGTACCTACCTCAGGCAATATGCCAGGAACCCTTCCCACCACCTGGCAAGCCTCGCTGCTGAAAGGCCCCGTACGCCATTTAGTACAACTGTTTATGCCCATCGTGCATTGTTTACAACAGGGTAGGCGTCTGCGGAGAAGCCGGACTTTCCTCCGTGGTGCTTGTACCTTCCACAAGTACGTCTCGAAATTCCAGGACTGCAGAAGAAATCACCTTTACCTGCCCCAGCACTAAAGCAACTGAGCCTATTTTTCTTGCACGAAGCCTACAACAACCACATGCACATCTACACCGACGGGTCGGTGTAGAGTTCTGTGTCCAGTTCTGGTGGTCCGGTGAGAATACCAGCACGAGAAGTAACACTAAGGCTCAATATATCCCACGTAACAACATCTACAGCGCCAGAACTTACGGCTCTGTGTTCTGCCCTAGAGTACATCGACTCTGAGAGACTGTGCAAATGGGCTGTTTTCTCCGACTCAAAACCGGCGTTACAGTGTGTGCGGTCAGCTCTCCGACGCGGATGCCACGAACAGCTTACAAACGAAATTCTCAGGATACATCACCGCGTCAAAGAAAAAGGCCACGAGATTGACTTTCAGTGGCGACCTGGTCACTGCGGGATCAGTGGCAATGTTTCTGCTGACAACGCGGCTCGTACATCTCATGAACAAGATACTACCGTCCCAATTCCTCTTTCTAGGACAGATGCTGCTAGGCATCTTCGTCACCTGGCTCGTAGTCTATGCTTGGCGGAGTGGAACACGCAAAGCATAAGACACACTCGACTACACCAAATCAACCCAACGCTGGGACTCCGACCTCCAGCCGGACTTAGTCGGCGTGGCGTTTCACTTCTTTGTCGGCTTTGGTTGGGGGTGGCCTTTACGAAAGTATACACGACATTAATTGGAGTGACCGACAGTTCGGCATGCTAGGTCTGCGGCACCGAGGAAGGCATTGATCATCTGTTATGCCGCTGCCCCCCGATTTCCCTCTGAAAGACAAACGCTTTCTGATGTGATGCGACGACTGGACGATCGGCCGCTCTCCGTGTAGATGCTGCTGGAGCACCGTCCCCATCGCTCGTCGGCCAACAAGGCAGTTTAAGCGCTAGTGTGTTTCTTAAGGACCACGGGCCTTTGTGAACGTCTGTGACTATTGCGCAGTGCCAACGCCACCTAAGTGTCAGCGTATTTCTTGATCATTTCCTTTTTCTTTTTTTAGATGTGAAGCATCTTATGGCGGAGCTTAATCCGGTGTGCGGCGTGACATCCCTTACTGCGCATGCGCAAACCCTTTCGAAAAAAAAAATAAAAAACCTCCTTTCCCCATCTCTCTCCTCTAGGCATCCCTCCCCGCGGCAACCACACCCTCACTGCGCATGCGCCTCCCCTCCTCTCTCCCCTCTCTCCTCTAGGCATCCCTGCCCGCGGCGTCCTCACTCCCACTGCGCATGCGCGTCCCCCCCTCTCTCTCCTCTCCTACGTTTCCCCCCTCTCTCCTCTAGGCATCCCTGCCTGCGGCGTCCACACTCCCACTGCGCATGCGCGTCCCCTCCTCTCTCTCCTCTCCTACGCTCCCCCCTCTCTAGCCTCGCGACGCCGACGCAGGCAGCGTCTGCTAGCGAGTTTCTTGGTTGAAAAAACCGACTGCTCGCGCTGCACAACCGTTCACTGGCCACTCCGTATATATGGCATTGGATTTTGACCTGCAAGGTGGTGCCGGTGGGAGATTTCTCCTGTGCGTTGTTGAACAAAAAAAATTCGCAGCGTTCGCATTAACTAAAAGCGGATTGCGGGTCTCTGTGTCCAGTCGGAGTCTTCTGTCTCTCATTGCCCATTAGCAGCGATTGGCATGTTCCAGTAGGAAACATCGCTCCATCACTGCGTGCTTTGTGCCTCCCCAGTTTTCTCTCCTGCGCAACGCTGCGATGAGCGCCAGCGTCAACGCCGCCGCAAGTGTAAGCGTTAGCGCCCGCTGCTTCACATCTACACATGGTTCCCTTTAGCGGGAGATGGTGTAATTTTTTTCCTCTTCTTCATGCGCTCCTTTCTCTCTGTCTCTCTCATCTTTCTACTCCCATTTCCCTTTCCCCCCAGCGTAGGGTAGCCAACCGGACTGCTGTCTGGTTAACCTCCCTGCCTTCTCCCTTTTGTATTCCTTCCTTACAATGTTTTTTACTTGCTGAAGTGACCATGCCTTGGGTTAGATATGTTATTTTCCGAGTAAAGGGTCTCTCATGTTCGTGCACAGCGCAGCGTCCATCAGAAAAAAGAAAAAAAAGACGGTGACTGCGAGTATATTGCCTGCATTTCGAAATGATTCACGCGGTTAACCACTTATTCCACTGCCTGATGCCAACGGTAACTGATCTGACCACACGCATTTGCGCCTGCAAAATGGGTTCCCGAATTTCGAAGGCTGTTTTCAAAAGCTCTTAGTGCCTTGGCGCGTTCATTAGCCGGTCTAGAAGTAAACGATACGTGACCTTTGCTCCCAATCTTGATGAGCGACTTCTTTCTTCTGGCTTTGTTTCATGTTTCGGCGTTACCAATAGGAAGATCATGTCACAAAATAGTCGGTGGCGTGTTTCTAAAGCCAAAGGTATGTGCGCAGTTTCCTGTGAAGGCAGGAAGGGGGGGGGGGGAGCGGTGAAGTGGTGTTTGGCGGTATTTAAACTCTCGGATTCTTCTACCGAAGCTTGATGCCCTAACAACTACGACCCAGGAGCGTGCGTATTTAGGCGGAATACGATGCTTTTCGAGAGCAAGCTGGGCAAGAGCTCACGGACTGCGCCTAGTCGGCTTCTCGGTGCCGAACAAGACGCCCTAGCCAGACAAAGTCACACCAAAAATGTCGATCAATCTATTCAATCAATTGTTCATTTCTCGTTGATTACAGCGTGATCATCAAGGCATAATAGCAAACCCGCAGAATCTTTTTCGCACACCACATAAAGACATCAACAGGGCCCAATCGGTCACCCTACTCCAATTGCAAATAAATCTTTCCCGAACGCATTTCACCTCAAATGGTTACTCCTCGAGATCCACAAGACAGACACATGCACCCTATGGCAGACATAGAACAGCTGAACTCAAACATCCGTTGTTGGAGTGTCAAGGGCAGTACATAAACCAGCCAAAGCCCGAGACCTTCTCGCGGATGTGGGTCACCGCGCAGCTCATCACAGACATCGGCGACCAACGCTGAGCCAACGAGCGGGCCCGCAAAGCGGCGTTGAGACAAGATCTCATCGCCCCGTCGTGGTAGATCCGAGCCCGAATCTATAAGACCTGCAGGACCTGTGACTAATGTTGGTTCCACTTAACCAGCCGTGTTCTGACGCTGGGAGCATTTTCACGACACTTTTGGCAGCACTCGGCCTCGGTCTTGCGCATACGCCACCGACGCGTGTGGCCTGCGCGCCATCGGTAACCTTGTTGATCACTTTTAGTGTAAGGGTACTCGCACTGCGACTGCTCCTCTTCCCCGGCGTAATGCGAACGCATTTTGCTGACATTTACTTCAAGATGGACTATTTTCAGCAATGCCGATGCCTTGAATAAGCTTGATCGCATGACTACGGAAGCAGTCGTGTTAGGGTGTGGTTGTGAATGAGCGCTGAACTCTGCGCAATTTCTACGACCTCGAGAAAGCCGTTAAGTATAGTGCGGCGCACTTCGTCGCATTTGAGTGCAAGGAATCAGGCTATTCATATTGAGCTCCAGTTCCGAATGCAAGAGAACGGAACTGTCTTGTTGAGCATGCGTGCGAGCTAAGATCCCTTAGATTGCCTGGCGCGAAGTGGAAGTGGTTTCTGCAAGTTTACAGGCAATCGAGCGCCGTCATGAAACATCAAACGAATCAGTATTCAGTTATATTCTTTGGTAGCGGCATCAGAGGCATATTTATTTACGCTTTAACTACATCGCCACGAGGAACTGCGAGGGGGGGGGGGGGGGGGGATGTTGATTACAGCATAATGCAATGGGATTTTGTACAAAATACATTTTGTTGTACAAACAGAACAAAACTACGCCAATATTGCGGACTAGAAACATGCCTTCTAAACATGTGTCAGTTCTAGAGGATAATTACAGTCATGCCGACGTTTTTGGTGTTCACGTTCTCATAAGGACGCGAAATAATGATCATTGTTGGTTCGTCCGCCTCGGTGGAACAGGGGCTACGGCGCTCGGCTGCTGGCCGAAGGTCGCAGGTTTGATCCCTGCTGCAGCGGTCGCATTTAGATGGAGGCGGAATGGTAGAGGCCCGTGTACTCTGCGATGTCAATGCAGGAGAAAGAACACCAGATGGTCAAAATTTCCGGAGCCTTCCATTACGGCGTCTTTAATAATCATACCGTGGTTTTGGGACGTAAGGCCATAGGTATTATTATTATTGTAGGTTACGTCAACAGTATTGTATGGAAGCCGCTTCCCTTCCTGTATTGTTGTTACGAGGGACCAACTACCCTATGTCTGCGTTTTGAACGAGTATTCTAGTATAATTTGTGAATTATCTTGTTAAGGCTAGGTGTACGTCGGTTCTGAGGGGTATACACGGAGATTAACGGAATCATCATATTGGAATAAATACTATAAGTAACAATAACTTAGGAATGCACTTTTTTTTTAGGTTGAAGTGACACGACATAATGGCTTAGCGCCTGTGATGGCCCGTCTATCCCGTGGTCACGCATGACGGAATCCATCCCGTGACGACGTGCTTACCAGCCCGACGTCAAGGGATGGATTCCTGGCAGCGGCGGGGCATTTTCATGTGGTGGATACGCAGAAAGAACCAGCGTTTACGTTGGTGCAGGTTCGCGCTGAAATACCCCAGCCGATCGATGATTACGCGAATTCGCACATTACACAGGGCTGCAAAATCATGCTGTAACTTTGTGACATAAAACGCGACATGTTAAAATCTGGAAATCTATGCTTTTCGTTTTGGTATGTCGATTTGGTACCATTTCGTTGTGTGTCGGGACAAGCGGTATGGCTAGAACGAAAAAAAAATTGAAGGAAGCTATGTAATTTCCAAAGTGTAGCCTATATTACAGTTTCGAAGAAGTAATCGATTATATTACAATATTACAAGAAGATGTAATTGATCAGAAGTTACGTACAACTCTGCCACATTATGACCACGGCCGCTCGTTTTCATCGAGCTGCCGTGTTATGACTATGGGAGAGGGCCCCGGAATTGTAGACAACCTAGGCCACCTAAAACTAAACACATGGGCTTCGGGCATTTCGCATCCACCAAACTGTGACCGTAGCGGTCGGGATTCGAACCCGCGACTTTCGTGTCAGCAGTCGAGCACTGCAGCCACTTGATATACGCGGCGAGTACATGAACGGAGGACCACTCAGCGTAGGTGTGCCCCCCATGGCTTGGCTCATACACGCTGGCACTCATCGGAGAAAAGAAATCGAGTGTGTGTGTACTATTTACTTACGTGCACTTTTCGTAGTGTTTTTAACGCGAAAGCGTTAAAAAGCTCGTTTCGCAGAAATTCCCGCGTCGGCGTCGGCGTCGGCATCGTTGGTTGTGAGCGAAAAATCATCATCTTGTCCGTGACCGAAAAATAGAGAAAGATGCAAATAAAATAAATAATAAAAATTTCTGGGTCCGAGTGAAGATCGAACCCAGGCCGTCTGCGTGGCAAGCAGGTGTTCTACCACACAGCCCCGACTCTGCTTGAAAATACATTGAAAATAACTTCCTCTGCTCGGAAATGCAAGGAAAATAACTCGTGCTTCGCAAACGCAAGCATCCTTTATATATGCGTCGCAATATAACATGCAATATCGCAGTAATATTCCGTGGTACAAGCTGTCACGGATTCGGGTGTTTACGGGTGATGGAATAAGACAAATATACGGTAAACGCCACATCACATTTAATAAACAAACGCACGGCACTCTAGAACATAACTACATACAAAAATACCGGCAATCGTGGAAACAATAATGAAAAAACCTACACAAAAGCACTAAGTCCCTACATGTCAAAAACTGCATAGTCTCATTGATCAAGTCTTTCCTGACAAACGATCCCTATCATGAGGCCTTGTCGTCCCTGAATCGAAGGGTCAATCTTATTTGCTTAGCTTTCTCAGTCAAAGTCTGGGATCCGTCGCGTTCCGGCCCTGTCGGGGTTGTCGACGCTCATGTCGAACGTCGCCGTCCCTGCCGCTGCCCAAGCCGCCCGTCGTCGTCATCGCGTGAGGCCCTTGTTCACGTGGCAAGTCCTCAGTTGTTAGGCCTAGCGGCGTTGGCGATACCCGGTACAAGCTGACGTGGCCCACCGGCGATTTTCTTCGGTGGCTTGCATCGAAGGGGGCTTGCGCCAGGAACGTCGGTGATTGCTGTGCGCGGCTGCTGCATCCCGAGCAGCCTCACTCGAACCAGGTCGGGGTCTCCGGCCACCTCTCGAGACGCCCGCGTCCAGCCTGCCGAGTCGAAGTCCTGCCGCTCCCGTCGCCAGTGCGTCTGCTGGCGAGACAACCTTCTTCTTGCAAGGCCACGTCGACAATGCCCGCGCGTCGGTACTTGCGCCCCGATCACAGCTCGGGTCACGCGCCTCTGTCTTCTGCCCATTGTGGTGGGCGCGCTCGCGCCGGTCGGAATTCTTCATCGTGTTTTTTTTTCCTCCGCGGGGCTCTTACTCATGACACAAGCGTACATTGCCATCGGGTGTCAGAACATGGGACTATCATAACGATTTCGTAGTTTAAAGCCGGCCATCCATTACAAAAGGCAGACACCTTACTACGCGTATTCTCTTAACACCACGTAGTGGGTGCATAGCAAGTATGAACTAAGTGGTTGAAGTACGCACTCGGGACGGGATATCGCTATCGCGTTCAAGTCTTAAAGGCGAAGCTTAAGGGTCCCCTAATTTTTTTTCTTCATCGTAAAAGAAATAAGCGGCCCTCTGTGCACTAAGGAAGTGTTTAAATAGAGGAGATCTCCAGCAAAATCACCGGCCCACTCGTCAGCAGCGGATTGCTGTCGCACCACACGACGCCGTCCTTTGACTCACAGGTCACGACCTTATCATTTTAGAGCGCATCTTTTACGCGTCCCGTTCCTGCGTTGAGCGGCGTCGCCGTTGCCGTCGGTGGCGTAACCGATAGGCATGAAAAACTGAAATCAGAAAGAAAGAATGCCCAGGAGAGAATGGGATTTGAAAGCGGGCCCTCTGCGTGGCATTCGAGTATTCTACCATAGAGCTACGCTGGTGCTTGAATCTCATTTGAAAAAAGATCCTATACAGGCGCCATATCAGGCAAGGAATCGCTTTAACCTATGTAATTTACCGTCGCAGAAGAGTAAAACAACAATCAGTCATCACAAAATCCTAATTGCGCAATGAGCGTGTGGTTTATTGCTTTTCACCCACTTCAAAGTTCTCAGCCATAATTATTCATCGTCGTCAGTCACATGCAGCGTCAATAAAGTGCACTTGATAACGTACAGATGTGCAGCGGGTACTTCGCTTATCCGCAGAAAGACTAATAATGGCGAAGTGGGTGCGGTCCTACTTCACGAAAATTACGATTTATGGCGTAGTCGATACTTTGTGAAAAGCCAAAACTTCAAACACAGTATGCCCTGCCCCAACACGAAGCTGCGCTCAGAATTCGCATTAGGCAGTATCGTAATCGTGCACGCGATTTTGTAAGCTGAAATTCAGGTGGCCGCCGCTGGGTCGCACTGGTTGGTGGATTCGGCTGCCGACCCGGAAGGCGCGGATTCATTCCCTGCCACGGCCGTCGCATTTGGATTAAGGCGAAATAATATAGGTCCGTGTGCTGTGCACGTTAAATGTAAGTGAACGTTAAAAAATACCAGGTGGTAGAAGATATCCGGAGACCTCCATTACGACATCTACCATGCACATAGTCGCTTCACATGCTAAAACCCACAAACGAACGAAACACCCAACAAACCAATAATAATAATAACATAGCCTGCCCAAACCACGAAATGACTATGATGGACGGTGTAGTGGAGGGGCTCCGGAAGGTTTGAACACCTGGTGTTCTTTTACGTGCACTGACTGGGCACAGTACACGGGCCTCTAGCATTTTCACCTCCATCGAAATGCGACCGCCGCGGCCGGGATCAAAACCTCGACCATCGCGTCAGCAGCCGAACACCGATTCCGCTATACCACAGCGGACCGAACCAAAAAACCAACCAAACAACCAATGTTGAATTTCCCGCGTTCATCCTGCTAGAAGAAGAAGACGAGATATGGGCCAGCATCGGAACCTGTTCTTTCTTTTTGAGCCACTACTCTATGGTACAGTCACAGGGAGGTTTTAATTGCCGTTCAGGAATATATCCCTGCGACTAAAAGAACCCCTTGCTGAATTCTGGGTGCATTAGATATTTCATTACTGGCCAATTGGCACTTCTAATCAATAATGAACTAACTAGCGCACCTAGGAATAACACAATGCAGTAAGTATCGGGAAAATTCACCTTCTACTCGGCCAATCCCCTCCATTGGGTATGAGCCATGTCTGGAGGAAACAACAACAACAACAACAACAAGCGAGCGAGCTCGATCGACCAAGCACCAAGCAGACCTAAACCAAGGACCAAGGACATGAAAGCAAGGTGTTGAGCTACTGTTCCGAGGCATCTGACGAACTTTAGGTTAGCTCTTAACGAGCGTCAGTCCTTTGCGTTTGCTTTAAAGGGGGTGAATTACTATATAGATATTTTACTCCTAGATACTATGAATATATCTCAAAGAGTAAAATGAGAAGTGGATTTTCAAGGTTATAACTATAGAGGGACGAATTGAAGGGATGTAGCCATACTGTCGTCTTCACAATTCCCAGGCACAGCGGTTCCTGGCCGCTGCCGAAAGTATAGACTGCTGCTCATCGAAAACACTGGCCACTCCTAGTGCGGGACTATGCCATTACCTGCTATAAAGAAGATTAATATAAACTTCCTCTTGCGTCGGCTAGTGTCCAGAACTTCCATTTTTTAATTTATTTATTTCGTTACATAATATTTCAACAAAGTAGACATGCTTACTTAGGATGGGAAGGTCAAAAGTTGATACATATAACATAGACTTGATTAAAGATGCGAAATTATAGCAAAAATCACAGAGATTATCTAGGGAAAACCGCAAAGGCAAAGTACGCGGAAGTGAGATAATTAGCGAAAAGAAGAGTGTGGAATTATCCCTGAACTGCTAGATAAGTTGCGGATTGAATACACCGCAGACAGAAAAATATTCCACGGGCAACCTGTTTGGAACAAGCTCCTTAAGGTCGAGGCTTGTCCATCACTCCACCGGTTTCACTCGGCGTAGCCACGCTAGTGCGATGACGATGACGGCAGCCATCACGGCACAGCACATGCAAGGTAACCATTATACGCCATGACGATGACGATGACGCTGATGACGATGAACAATAAGCGCATTCCAGAGCACATTCTCTTTTAGGGGCGAAGCTCCTTAAGGTCGAGGCTTGTCCATCACTCCGCCGGTTTCACTCGGCGTAGCCACGCTAGTGCGATCACGATGACGCAGCCATCACGGCACAGCACATGCACGGTAACCATTATACGCCATGACGATGACGATGACGCTGATTACGATGAACAATAAGCGCGTTCCAGAGCACATTCTCTTTTAGGGGCGAAGCTCTTTAAGGTCGAGTCTTGTACATCACTCCCCCGGTGTAGCCACGCTAGTACTCGACGCTCCCGCTAGAGGCGCAGCTGTGCTCTCATTTGATTTGCATGGCGCCCACTAGACGGCTCTGCGGCGCTCGCTCTAATCTCCGGCGCGCTTGCTCCACTCTCGGCTGTCGGCGCGCTTCCTCTCTCTTTCGACGGTCGTCACTCAGTGCGCTTCGATACTACTACTACTGCTATGAACAACGAAGAAGACAAGGCGGCGGAGCGGAGGGCTCGCAAAGCGGCTGCAGCGCGGGCTCTCAAGTTGTGCGAAATGTAATGGCGAAATGCGAAATGCAATGGCAAGCAGCCAGGTGACAATTTCCAGGGGACTCTAGAAAATGAGCACTTTTTTAGTTTTTGAGTAACCACCTTGCGCTCTTTAACAGCCATTTTAACCTACTTCGAGTTTGATTACAATCTTCAGTTTTTTTGTCGTTAATGTAGAGAAACTAAACTTGTGAAAGCAAATAAAAACAAAAATATGTAATCTTGGAAGAAACCTTGCGTTTTTTGACTCGCATCTCCCCTTAAGGCGCACGACATGGACGACTTCTGGTCGTGCGCGGCGCTGCTGAGAGTTCATAATGCCGCCAGAGACAACCTCGTAGTCAAGTTCGCCGAGCCGTCGAAGTACCCTGTATGGTCCCAAAGTGTCGTCGAAGAAGCTCCTGGCTAAGTCCCCGTCGGCGTACTGGCGTCCAGACCCATACACGGTCGCCGGGTCGGCATTCCATGTAGCGTCGTCGAAGATTGTAGTGTCTTAAGTTTGCTGGTTCTAGATGCGCAGACGGGCGAGTTGTCTGGCTTCCTCGGCGCGCTGAAGGTAGACGGTGACGTCGAGGTTTTCTTCGTCGGTGATGTTGGGTAGCATGGCGTCGAGCGTCGTCGCCGGGGTCCTTCCATAAACCAACTTGTATGGCGTCATCTGCGTTGTTTCTTGCACGGCCGTGTTGTATGTGAAGGTCACATATGGAAGGATAGCATCCCAGGTCTTGTGTCCGACGTCGACGTCCATGGCCAGCATGTCGGCGATGGTCTTGTTTAGACGCTCAGTGAGACCATTTGTCTGTGGGTAATAGGCGGTGGTCCGGCGGTGACTTTTCTGGCGGTATCTCAGAATCGCCTGATTTAGGACAGCAATAAAGGCCGTACCTCTGTCGGTAATGAGGACTTCTGGGGCACCATGACGGAGGACGATGCTCTCGATGAAGAACTTTGATACCTCGGCGGCACTGCCTTTGGGCAGGGCCGTAGCCTCGGCGTAGCGGGTGAGCTAGTCAGTAGCTACGACGATCCTATTTGTTTCCGGAATTCGACGTCGGGAACGGCCCCAGTGAGTCCATGCCGATTTGTTGGAACTGCCGGCGAAGTGTCTTGATGGGCTGCAGAAGTTCCAGCTGGCCTAGTCGGCGGTGTCTTCCGTCGCTGACAATCTCGGCAAGTCGTTACGTAGTGGGTGACGTCGGCAGTGAGGCAAGGTTAGTAGTACTTTTCTTGTATCCTCGCAAGCGTGCGGGAAAGTCCAAGTTGTCCAGCCGTCGGGTCACCATGCAGAGCGTCCAGAACTTCTGGACGTAACGCTGACGGTACTACGAGGAGGTAGTCGGCACGAAGTGGCGAGAAATTTTTCTTTAGTAAAACAGCTTTCCGCAAGAAAAACTACGCCAGTCCCAGCTTGAATACCTTTGGAAAAACGGTGGTTTTTCCCTCGAGGTATTCCACAAGGCTTTTGAGTTCCGGGTCGGCTCGCTGTCGTTCGGCGAAAGCATCGCGGCGCTTTAGGTTCCCAAGAACTGGTCACCGTCCTCGTCGTCCTGCGGCGGTGGGTCAACTGTGGCACGGGACAGGCAGTCGGCGTCAGAGTGCTTTCGTCCGGACTTGTAAACGACGGTGATATCAAATTGTTGGAGTCGCAGACTCCATCGCGCAAGACGACCTGAAGGGTTCTTCAAGTTAGCTAGCCAACAGAAGGCATGGTGGTCGCTCACAACTTTGAAAGTTCTGCCGTAGAGATATGGGCGAAACATGGATGTAGCCCAGATGATGGCAAGGCACTCCTTTTTTGTTGCAGAATAGTTGGCCTCCGCCTTGGATAGCGACCGGCTAGCACAACTTATGACCCTTTCAAGTCCATCAATCCTCTGCACTAGGACGGCTCCGAGCCCTACGATGCTTGCGTCGGTGTGGATTTCTGTGTCGGCGTATTCGTCGAAGTGCGCAAGTATCGGTGATGTTTTCGGGCGTCGTTTCAATTCTTGAAATGCTTCGACTTGTGCTGTTTCCCACTTGAATTCCACGTCACTTTTCGTGATTTTGAGTTAGCGGCTCGGCGATCTGTGAGAATCCCTCTACGAAACGTCTGTAATAGGCGCACAGACCAAGAAGCCGGCGTACGGCCTTCTTGTCTGTAGACGGCGGGAAGGCAGCGATGGCCGCTGTTTTCCGTGGGTTGGGTCGAACTCCAGACTTGCTAATCACGTGGCTCAGGAGCAAGAGCTGCTCGTACGCAAAGCGGCATTTTTCTGGCTTCAGACTTCAGAGTGAGTCCGGAACTCTTGATTGCTTGAAGTACAGCTTCAAGGCGCTGGAGGTGTCGTCTAAGTTTGAGGACAACACAACGGCCGGTGAACCTGTGGCCGGGAAACGGAAAGTCAAATTACAGCAAGCAATGCACGCTGTACACTGATATCGGCGAACAGAGCGTCGGTCGTCGATAAACCGACAAGCGGTCAGGCGCGTCGGCTTTTATACATGTATCATCGAAAATTCCAGCATTATCGCTAGCGGCCGCGTAAGTTCCTGAACTAACTGTAATGTTCGCGTTGTGCACGTAATCTCATAGGAAGGTTCTAAGATTATGAAGATAGTTCGCAGTTGATCGGGCGCTTTTTGCGCAAGGCAGCAGTTACATTGTAATGGGGCGGTAACATGAAAGTATAAAGAAAGGAGCTCGTGTGGCAATATGTGGTTAGTTTATTTCGATATTAGAATATTTCAGTTATTCGAGCATTTTGTTCATGAGAGTTGTGATAGTAGCGCGGCCGTTGTCAACATGTGCACAATGGGAACCGCTCGTCAAGCTGACACACGGGGCCTTAGATCCAGCTCTTCCTATCAAACAGGCGGATAGATATTGAATTTAATTGAATTATTTGACCGTTGAGCATGTGCCATTTCTCGTGTGCCCCATCCTTGGCAATTTTTGATAATGGAAACGCACCACTGTGACACAAGGGGCGCAGAATAATCCTTAAGTGCAATTAGGTTTATTTTTACCTCTGTCTGTATACTCCAGTCACCAAAAGGCATCACACACCACGTTTGTTCTCGACCCGCGATATGAACACAGTCGGCTTGTCCGTGAGCGTGTAAAGGCCCAGTTCGTCAGCTCACTGCACAAAGAACCTTCGCGGCATACATATTTCAAAGGGAACAAATACACAGGACAAGTGCTGACTGCCAACTGTAACATTTAAATGTTTCAGCGGGCAGTCAGCGCCTGTGTTGGGTGTTTCGTCCCTTTTCAGACTGTCAGTCAGACGATCATGTGTCTCGTTTTGTTGGCGCTGTTTATTATTATGCATCCATACCAACCAGCCCAGCTCACAACTCTTTTGAATTTAATTGTTCTTCATTAAAAACAATGTCTTAATTTTCAAGTTTCAAGTTTATTAACAGAATCGTAAAGTACACGGCATTTATTAAGGTGCAACGTTTTCAGAAGGAGACTTAAAAGTAAGGAACTGTGGGAGGGCCTACTATAAGAATTGGACAAAAAGAATTATTAAGCACAGTAATAGATTGACTATATAGGTATGGATTGACTATACATTAACAAATATAGCAAATTAAGAGAACGCGCAGAGGAAAAAAAAACATCAATACAGGCAACACAAAAACTGATTGATAGACGAATTAGTGCGATGACAAAAGGCTGATTTTTAAGCAACGTATAAATGCGGACGTTTTAGTAACGTGTAGTTGCAGTTGCAAGATACATAATTCTCTCTTTTTTTTAAATATTAAACCAGTTCCGTAAAATTCAAGGGGCACGTACAGGACGTTCCATTTAGCTTATCATGCATTTCTGATGTCTGTGTCCGTAAGTTTCGCTTCCATTTTTGGAAATAGGGAAACGAAGCATATTCAGTCGCTTTACAAGCGTACTCCTTCGATTGCCGTGGGGGGAAACAGCTGCAAGACAGTGAGAAGATACGCGGAGCAGTAGTGATCCAGAGATCCTGGGCATTATTTCCTATTCTTTTATGTCTCGTTTCTTGTTTTCTTGCGCCGCGGGCCCTCTCGGTGGAGTGGTTTTCCTGCGCTACTTTCATACTGTAGGTGCAGTGTTTTTGTTCTTCTTCTTCGCTGTTGCAATTGCATTGCAGCTCCGATACCGTCTTCTCACGTGTAACGGTGCTGCTGTCCAATACGCGCCATTCTCGCTGAACGGCAAGTATATAAGCGAGCACCTGAGCACCACAGAAACATTGTTCGCCACATACCTGGTTTAACGAACAGTAGCCATGAACCCAATGGTAAGTAAATGCTGCTGGACGTGGTCAGATTAATGGAAAATTCAGTATTTTTTTTTTCTGAGTGACATGGTTGTTCATATCTTCTCAAGAAGAAAAAAATAGTGGTAGGATTGCTTGTAGCGATGCTCTCGATATGTCTTCTTCTGAGCGTAGAGTCGTACTTGGAAGCAATGTACGAGAAACATTTCTCCCACGATGGCTATTTGCCCTTCTGTAAGGTTCGTTGCGTTGGTCCTAGAACTGAGTAATAACTGCGTGTACCTGCTGAAAAGTTGCTTTCCAAGCTTTTACTTTGACGGTAGAAAAAATTCGGTTGAGTTGCTCTGCCAGGATTAATTTATACATGCCTTAGGTATTGCCTCTTGCTGACTTGTCGCATTATTTTGGCTTCCTTTGGATATTAATGTGAGCGGAAATTAGGACCCAAGCAGCTCCAATTTAGACTGTGATGGTCGCTTGCTTGCCGCAGCAATCGCTCATTGTTGAGGATAGGGTATAGTAACCCGGTACATAGCAGAACATACATGACCCGCCGCAGCGGTCTAGTGGTTTATGGTGCTTGACTGCTGACCCAAAGGTCACGGGATCAAATCCCGACCGCGGCGGCCGCAAAATGCTAGAGGCCATGCAGGTGCAGGTTGAAGAACGTCAGGTGGTCGAAATTACAGGAGCGCTTTACTACGGCACCTCTGATAAACATATTGTAGTTTTGGGATGTAAAGCTGCCATAATAATTATTAAAACATACAACGTAGGATTGTGCCGTTCTCGGTGCGTCAACATCTCCTTACATCACGCCACTAAAAAAAGGGAGATGTTTACACTAGCCGTGTAAGGCTTAAGAAACAGCGAAGCTGGTTGATCTTAGGGGCTTCACGTGGCCCTCTTGGCTTTCCTTGGCGTAGACAGAGTAGAGTCGAGCCACATCCTGTCACAAACCATGCAAGAATGTTCAAACTCCAGCGCCAGAACTAATGTGAAAAGCTGGCTCTGGCACCCCCGGTGGAAGCGCGGGCTTTTCCTCGCTCGTACTCGGCTCGCGCAGCGGGCAAATTCCACGTGCCGGCTGCGCGGACTGTCTCCGTCGGTGGGCGAAGCAACGGTGCGGAGGGTTTTTTGCGGACACCCGACGTTATACCTCGAGCTTTAAGAGCTTCGCTCTTAAAAAGCGTCACTCGTGTGAATCAGCGTGCTTTAGTGTACGTGCTGACCAAGTACCTTCTGGTCATACACAAATTTAGCGCAGTAGCCACCACTCTCGGTATTTTGAACTTTCCGTGTGCACTAGAGCTGAAAGTTCTTAATTTAGTCAAATTGACGATTCCAATCCCAACTTACGTTTAATAGTAACACACCATCATCTCTTCGATCTTTTGGAAGCTGACGGGTAGAATGTCCGAAAAAAGCGCACATCTATAGTTAAAATGCGTACAAAGTAAGACCAGTGAGGCGCATTAACACGGGCTTTATCACGGGCATCGTACTTAACAGAATTTTCCTTATGCAGGTCATTGCCGCCATATTATTTGCTGTCCTTGGAACCACCATGGCTGGTGGCCTAGGATACGGTGGTGGCTACGGACTTGGTTACGGCGGGTATGGTCTCGGCTACGGTGGCGGCTACGGTGGTGGCTACGGTGGCGGCTACGGCGGCGGCTACGGCGGCGGCTACGGCGGTGGCGTCGGAGGTGTGGGTGTCGGCAGCAGTGTTGCCCTTCTGCGGGGTGGACCAGGATTGTACAAGGCAGTGCCCGGACCAGCTTTCCTCGTTAAAACCATCCACCAAGTGAACAAGCTATCCAGTGGTGGTGCGCTGGTTGCACATTCCGGTCTCGGAGGTGGTGGCTATGGATACGGAGGTGGCTATGGAGGTGGCTACGGAGGCGGCTACGGAGGCGGCTACGGAGGCGGCTATGGAGGCGGCTACGGAGGCGGCTACGGAGGTGGCTACGGATATGGCGGTGGCTACGGATATGGCGGCTACGGCTACAAGGGTTGAATGTGCTGCTGGCGTGCACGCTAGATGCTTGTATATCTTGCATCACAATCCTAGTCATCGCACTTGTTATTAGACGAATTATTTGCACTCACTGCTGTTGTCAACGATAACGTCCGTTCTGTATTCATAAGGATTTCCATGTTTATTTTGCGCAATTTAGTGTCGATTGCATGAAGACATGCAGACATGTCTCCTTTGTGGAATCCTAGTTTTAATATTAAAATTATCCTGTCATTAAAATCAAAGCATCCATTTCCCGGAAATCTCTGTAAAACTCATTTTGAGGGCCGTCAGTACAAAAGAGCGATGATGAGCATTGTACATGTAATGACTTTCATCAATTCAGACCAAATAAAAATGTTTTTTGACACTCATCTCTTGCAGCCCTGCTTTGCTTAGAGCGACAAGAGCATCATGTTGGGCGGATTGGTAAACCTGCATGCTGAACCCTTGAATAGCGCAGAAGGACTAGGACAAAAGGAGCAACTTAAACGTTATACACACTAACTTCAAAGCCGGATTAATTCAGAAGGTCACATGTAATATACATATAGAACACCATTCCCAGTTATCACACAGATTAGTTAAATAGCTACAAACAATGCAACATTATTATCTTCAGTAAACAATCAAGATCATAGGCGTACAAGTGCTAGGTAAGCAAAAGTCGTAAAAAACAGAAAAAAAGAAAAAAAATGCGCAGCTAGCACTAACTCACGCAAGGTTGAGTCACAGCAGATCTGGTGGGCACCTAACTACTTCTGGCTTGGCTAGGCTTCCACCCTCTCACCTGTATCTTCCCACTACTAGCTATACTATATTACACATGGCTATGCTTCCTCCATTCTTTTTTTTTGTCTTTTTTGTTTGTTTCTCACTCGTTCTATCTTTCTTAGTCTTTCTTCCTGTTCCTTCTCTAATTTTTCTGTTTCTATCTCTCTCTGTCACTCGGTTTCTTCTCCTCCTCTCCCTCTTCTTCACCTTCACACCTTTCCTGCTCATCTTCACTTCCCTTTCCCACCTGCTTGCTATACTATGCAAGGCTATGCTATGCTCTAGTTGCTAGAAAAAAAATATTGCCTGGAATGGCAATGAAGAGGACGAAAAGAATGCATATTAGTTTATGACGATGATGATAATTTGTAATTTACGACGCACGGCGAACCTCGACCATGACAGATCTGCTGTAAAAAACGGGAAAGGGAAGGTTTACAATGAGTACATCAGATTACAGCGACATGTCATCATTAATAGGTGTTAGGAAACGCGATCGCATTGTCCATCGTGGGACTTAGAGTGTCCATTTGCTAAGTGCAAGCTCGTAATGTAACAATTATTGACATTTTACGACCCAGAACAGCAAGTCCAAAGCTTCGGAACAAGTGCGAAATGCACTTAGGCTTCCTGTGAATTGAATGATCGAATTGATTTGCGTAATTGTGAACAATCATCGTGAGAACAATCGTTGTAAGATGTCATTTAACGCTGTCGCGTTAAAAAGACCTCGTTTCACAGGAATGCCGGTGTCGGCATCGGAAGTCGATGTCATAGGTTTCGAGCAAAAAATCAATGTTGTCCATGGCCGCAAAAACGAGAAATATGCAAATAAAGCAAAAAATAAAAATCTGCGGTTAGAATGAGAATCGAACTCAGCTCTTTTGTGTGACAAGCAGGCCTTCCACCACCGCACCACGTCATTGCTTGAAACTGCTTAGGAAAAAAAGAAACGCTATATGAATGTTATGTACCGGTAGGAGTCTCATTAACGCACGTAATATTGCGGTGAGGCCGGTCACATCTACCGCGAATGTCCATACCGAGAACTTGGACTGCGCGGCTTCTCCATTAATTCGCCTCGTCCCCAAGTTGGCCAGAGGCCCAGGGAAATAGAAGATTATCTTGCCCAGCAGCGTCTACCCTTTACACGGCATCAACCACGGTCACCATCTCCGCGGAGGCCCGGAGCCAATAGGCCACGTTTCGAGGCGACGGCACGGGGGGCACTCCCCAAGCCCTCCTCGGGAAAACTGAAGGCAGCGGCCTTCGGGGGCGAGGTCGCTGGGACTAAAAGTGCGGAAGACCTCCCATCGACACTTGCACGGAACGCCGACGACATGTCATCAGAATATGAGTGCAGTGCCGGAGAAACGCCGAAAACTACACCTGAACACAGTGACCGAGTGTCACTCGACATACCTGTGCTGATTGACGGTCTTCAGGTCAGTGCCTTAGTGGACACTGGTGCAGACTATTCGATTATCAGCGAAAAACTAGCAACAGATCTCAAGAAAGTGATGACACCATGGAATGGAACGCGTATTCGAACAGCTGGAGGACACGTTGTTACACCGCTGGGTCGCTGTACGGCAAGAGTGAAAATTCGTGCGTCAACGTTTGTGGTCACCTGCCTCGTTCTTCGCGACTGTTCTCGTCAACTCATCCTCGGCATGGACTTCCTTCGAGAATACGGTGCGATCATAAATCTCCGCGAGCGCATCGTGACCTTCTCGACTCAACACGCAACAGATGAGGACGCTGATAACTGTCGTAGACCTGCGTTGCGTGTTGCTGACGACAGTGTGACGCTGCCGCCTCGAGCGACCGTTTCCATGGAAGTCACTTGCGAAGACCTCCGAGACGCTGAAGTGGTCGCCGAAAGCAACTTATCACTTCTGCTGCTCCAAGGTGTATGCGCAGCCCGGAGTGTTCTGCGTGTCCGTGACGGACGGTCACAGATCCTGGTGACGAATTTCAACTACGAGCACCGGCATCTTTTTCGCGGGACCACCGTAGCCTATGGAGACCCTGTTGCCGACGTCACGGAGTGCTTCGCATCCGAGGAAATTAGTGATGGTGAGAGATTTCTTGACCACATCGACGTTAATTCAACGCTGTCAGATGAGAGGAAGGCTGCACTTCATGACCTTTTAAGGGAATTTCAATCTTGCTTCGCCTCCTCTTCTAAAGTCCGTCAAACACCCCTCACGAAGCACCGAATTATTACAGACGATGACGTTCGCCCTATCCAGCAGCAGCCTTACCGCGTTTCTGCCAAAGAACGTGAGGCTATTCAGACGCAGGTAAAAGAGATGCTCGACGATGGGGTTATTCAACCATCCAGCAGCCCGTGGTCTTCGCCAGTCGTCCTAGTGAAGAAGAAAGACGGAACGCTACGATTCTGTATTGACTACAGGAAGCTAAATAGCGTCACAAAAAAAGACGTCTACCCGCTTCCACGGGTCGACGACTCCCTCGATAGGTTACGACATGCGAAGTATTTTTCGTCCATCGATCTAAAGAGTGGCTATTGGCAGATCGAGGTGGATGAACGAGACAGAGAAAAAACAGCGTTTGTAACTCCAGACGGACTTTATGAATTCCGCGTTCTTCCTTTCGGTCTCTGTTCTGCCCCAGCCACTTTCCAGAGGATGATGGATACCGTTCTCGCTGGCTTGAAGTGGCAAAGCTGCCTTGTTTACCTCGATGATGTGGTCATCTTCTCCGAGAGCTTCGAAGAACATCTGAAGCGCCTAAGAACGGTTCTGGAAGCCATTCGCTCAGCTGAACTCACGCTGAAACCCCAAAAATGCCATTTCGGCTATAAAGAGCTGAAATTTCTGGGACATGTCGTGAGTGCGGATGGAGTTAGACCTGATCCAGAAAAAACTGCTGCTGTCGCCGCCTTCCCTATACCATCAGACAAAAGAGCAGTACGCCGTTTCCTTGGCTTGTGCGCCTATTATCGCCGATTCATTGCCAACTTCTCGAAGATAGCCGAACCGCTCACGCGACTCACCCGAGATGACGTGCCCTTTACCTGGACCATAGAGCAAGATAAGGCGTTCACAGAGCTTCGGCAGAGAATGCAAACAGCCCCTGTTCTTGCCCATTTTGATGAGGACGCTGCTACAGAAGTCCACACAGATGCCAGCAACGTCGGACTTGGCGCTGTCCTTGTACAAAGACACGGTGGCGTTGAGCATGTGATAGCTTACGCCAGTCGTACACTCTCTCGAGCCGAGGTAAACTACTCTACTTCTGAGAAAGAATGCCTCGCAGTCGTATGGGCGACGACAAAATTCCGGCCTTACCTCTACGGTCGTCCCTTCAAAGTGGTGACTGATCACCACTCGCTGTGCTGGCTGGCCAATCTCAGAGATCCGTCTGGCCGTCTCGCTCGGTGGAGTTTGCGCTTGCAAGAGTTCGACATCACGATTGTGTATAGGTCGGGGCGCAAACACGAAGATGCCGACGCGCTTTCTCGAGCACCTGTGGGACACCCTGTCATGGACTTAGATGATGAAGATGGCTTTCTAGGAGTAGTTAGTGATTCCGACTTCATGTCAAGACAGCGGGCAGACCAAGAATTACGCCCAGTTATTGATTTCCTAGAAGGCCGAAACTCCCAGGTTCCTCGGCACATTGCTCGCGAGCTGTCCTCTTTTTGTCTGAGAAGAGGCATCCTTCACAAGAAAAGCGCTCGTGGTAGCGACAAAGCCTTTCTACTCGTCGTCCCTACCGATATGCGCGATGACATCCTTCTTGCGTGCCACGATGAACCAACGTCAGGACACTTGGGCTACTCGCGGACTCTCGCCAGAGTACGCCAGCAGTATTACTGGCCACGGCTATCGTCTAACGTCCATCGCTATGTGAAAGGCTGCCGCGAGTGCCAGCGCCGCAAGACGCCGCCTGTGAAACCAGCGGGTCTACTCCAACCGATTGTACCACCGAGGGCACCGTTCGATCTCGTGGGAATGGACCTTCTCGGACCTTTCCCTTTGTCATCCTCCGGAAACAAATGGATCATAGTTGCCACAGACTACCTGACTCGTTATGCCGAGACAAAAGCGTTACCCCGCGGCACGGCTTCTGAAGTCGCGAAGTTCTTCGTGCACCACATCGTCCTGCGGCATGGTGCTCCGTCATGTGTGATCACGGACAGAGGGACGTCATTTACCGCACAAATGATGGAGGACATCTTCAAACTTAGCTGCACAAGTCATCGAAAAACGACAGCTTACCATCCCCAAACGAATGGACTGACAGAGAGACTCAATAAGACTATAGCAGACATGCTGTCAATGTATGTGGACGTACACCACAAAACCTGGGACGAGATTCTTCCATATGTCACGTTTGCGTACAATACGGCAACGCAAGAAACAACGCGATTTCCGCCTTTCCGCCTTGTTTACGGACGCAACGTGCAAACCATGCTCGATGCTATGCTTCCGTGCGATATTAGCGATGAACTTGTTCCAGACGCCGAGCAATACACTCAGTACGCCGAAGAAGCTCGGCAACTGGCTCGCATTAACATCAGTCACCAACAAGATGCAGATGCACGGCGTTACAACCTCCGCCGTCGAAACGTCGTTTACCACCCTGGCGACCGAGTGTGGGTGTGGACCCCTGTCCGACGACCAGGATTATCGGAAAAACTTCTGAACCGTTATTTCGGACCGTACAAGGTTCTGAGACGTATCAGTGACCTTACCTACGAGGTATTTCCGGACGGCGCAGTGTCTTCTCGTCGGCAGCTAAGGCCCGAAACCGTGCACATCGTACGGCTCAAGCCGTACTTTACACAGTAACCCTTGTGCTTTGGCGTTTACTAGTGTCACCATCGGTAGTGACTCTGTTGTTTTGTTCTCCTGGGTTTTGGTGCATTTACCTGTGTACTCCGGTCGCAAGTGTAGGCGCACCTTTCTTATTTGCCCACACGGGTACTGGTACTCAGACTCTCCGGTTCTGTGCGTCTGCATGTGTTTAATCGTTTTTTTTTTCTTTTTTTTTTTAAAGCATCGAGTCGATGCTTTCAAAGGGGGGACTAATGCCGCATGGTTTATGGGTATGAGATCCGCGTGTAGAAGAAGACAACGAAGATCTGCTCGAACCGCTTGGCTAGTCGACCCAACGAGCCTAATAAAGCAAGGTTGTCGTCAGAAACGTGACAAGATTGTGTGGCAGAAGCGTCGAATCGCGCCAGGAGTCAAAACGTGTGAGTTGCGCAACGAGTGGGTGTTTTTAAGACCCACTCAATACAAGTCGCTCAGACATATTTAATCATTGTTAGCAGCAAAATCATCAAGAAACTGAGCAGCTTCGCAGGGTCTCATGTTGCCCATCGGACGCGTAATAGGCCCTTCGCTGATTCGCAAAAGGAATAATTATGGCGTAGCGGGCAGGGCGCCAGTGCACTTGCGGTAGGCATTCTAGGGTAGTTCGAAATGGCCAGTGTTACTCGCACAGGCATTCGCTTCCTTGCGGAACGGTTGAGCCATGCACCGATAGCCGGTGGCATGACTAGCAATTGAGAAGGCGATGCTCACGGGTCACGATTACGCTGTCCCTTTCTACTCTTGACGGCGAAGCTCAAGCGCCCTACAAGTTTTTCCTGAAGGGCCCACGGGAACCGAAGAGGAGCGTGCAACAAATTTTGATGGCCTTCCTGCGAGACACTAGGCTGTTCAACACGTGGTCAGAAACGTCTACAATTCAGGAGATGCTCAGGTGGAACCATTGTCCAGCCATGTAGGCCATGCTAACTCCGCCCATTGCAGCGTCACAACCACCGCCACTCATCTTAATTTAGCGTTGCTAAAAGATAACATTGCGCAAGCGCTTTTGATAATCCTCTCTGCCTGAAATTGAGTATTGGGCGCTGCATACGAAGCATTACATGGTTTTCGGGTACATGCATAGCCACATTCTATAGCCGGCGATTTTTCTGGGCGTACCACCTGTTCTTCACAACGGTGTCTACTAAAGGTTAGACGACACTTTGAGAATATAATCAAGGTTCCGCAATGCCCAGTGTCGCTTACATTAGGTGAAAATAAAGCCTTAATTAATTAGCAGAGTTTCTGGTTCGGAAGCACAGCTGCAGGCATTTTCATTTCAGCATCAGCTTCTGACCTCTTACCCATCAAGGGCAGGATATATACACGAAAATTTTCAGACTATAAAAAAAAATCTCAATACTTCTTTGTGGCAGATGAAAAAAGAAGTGTGCTAGGCAATTTAATTTTTAAGACAGATGTGTTCCCGCGGGTAACGTAACTTACAAATTATAGCTCGGGAGTTCGCAAGGGGCATCCACTTACAACGAGTCATCATAATGAAAAAATACATTGGCGTCATGTCGAAACTACATCACAATTAATTTCAACCCCGAGGTCACAGAACCTGCTTTCTTAAAAGGTCTCATCAGCACTGGCCTAATTTGTCATTTGTGTCCCTCTTCTGTGTCCTATTGAAGTGTTCCGCTTTCCAACATCAATTGCGCTACATCAACAGCAGAATCTTCCACCTCAAAATAATAATTGTGCCAGTTTTACGTCCCAAAATCACGATATGATTATGAGGGACACCGTAGTGGTGAGCTCGAAAAATTTTGACCACCTAGTGTTTTTTAACGTGCACCAAAGTGCAATTACACGGATCTCAAGCACTTCGCCTCTTTCGAAATTCGAACGTTACGGCCAAATTTTCTCAGCTCTTCGCCTCTTTCGAAATTCGAACACCACGGCCAAATTTTCTCAGCTCATTTCACAGTGAAGTACGTTGCATAGTTATAGTGCGGATATCCTGACCCAGAGTCTGCTGTAACCACATAGCAGCTTACGCTTTGAAAACCATTAATGTGAAATCACAGATTCAGCCTGCTTTTTGTTTTTTCTTTATGCAACCGGCTTAGTTTGTAATATTTCCACATTTTTGGAGTGGATTTACCTATGCCCCGCACGCCGTGGCTAAACGTATCTCTGAGAGAGCGTACGATACGGTTCAGCTCAAGTATAACAGGTTACATTTAGCTACGGAGTGTAATTTGTGTAACTGATTACCAATTTTCGGTGGGACCAAGCTTACGCGAAGGCACAGGTATAACTGGCACACAAAATAACGGAAGTGCTCTTCATGTACCGTAATGGCGAAACCTGTATCGGTGTGCCTCCAGTGACCTTGTCGCAACACGATGAATCGAGCGTTGCGACGAGGCAACTGAAGGCACCCTAGGGAGTTTTCAAATAGGGGCCCCAAAAGTTTTGGGGCCCAAAAGAAATAGCGTCGAGGCCACTGCGCATGCGCGAAACCCTAACAGCGTTTGGGTTTTGCGTTGGGAACGTAATTTATCGAATTTAGCGGGAGCCCCAAAACCTGCCCCAAAAAGCTTTGCGTCAAACACTCATGGCGGCACGCTCTGAAGTGACGATTCTGAGCGTGCTCTTGGCTGATATTAGCTGATAAACTTGGCTGATAAAAGCCGACGAGAGTTGCGATGTGGGCTTGTTGGTGAATCATTTGAAAAGCTTTGATGAAGCTCGAAACGGCACACGGACACGAGAAGGCACATATGTGAAGGCACGAGAAGGCACAGCGCTGCGTGGTGTCCATATGTGCCTTCTCGCGTCCGTGTGTCGTTTCGCGCTTCTTCAAAGCTTTTCAACTGATAAAAGCGCGCGTGATTACTTTAACCCTTTCAGTCCCAGTGATTCCAATTGGAATCAAAAATTATGTAGGTCAGTCAGCAAGCATCTGGTAAAGATAAAGCGTTGTTCTTCCTCAAGAGCCCGTATTTAGCATCTGCCCTACATGTGGTGTCAACATGGTACACACAATACAGCAAGGTCACGTCTGAACGAAGAAATTACAGAAGCGGTCGTGCTGTTCGCGCATTTCGCTGAGGCAGCGTCTTCTTTCCCCGTGCAGAGATAGGGCATTTATTTTAGTTCTGCGCCAGAAATTTGAATTTCGGCTATTGGACATTATGCTATCCTATCTAGATAACATTTTAAGTAATAAATGAACTAAAAATTATGGAATTATTATTAAATAAAAAATTATTTATTAAATTAATTGGCACAATAATTACTCTTCACTGAAAAGTGTGAACAAAGAGTTTGTCAGTTTTTTTGGACTACCACGATCATGTGCATCTCCAAATGTGAAAACTAGTTGCTTACATTGAAAATAGTTAATTCGGGACTGAAAGGGTTAAGAGTAGAAAGTTGCTTTTAGATACTAAATACACGTCTTTTTTTGTGTTTAAACACGAAGAAACGCCACTCGAAGTTATTTTTTTTATTATGAAACGGTATGTTTTACTTTTATTTTTTGTAGTAGCTTCTCTTTGATGCCGTAGTGAGGCTAGAAACGCAAGACGCAATCGGTAAGAGTGAAACCCTAGTTGAAAACTCTTTTCTCCTGCTTGAACCACACCTAGCGTACGCAAAAGCTTTGGGGCCCCTATTCGAAAACTCCCTACTGATAGAATCGTTCCTCGCAAAATTTTGACGCTTGGCTGCGAAATTCTTGTTTTTGCTTCTTGTGTGATTTGCATGAGCCGACGGGCATACTACTAGGCGACCGCGCATTTCGCACAGGCCATATAGATTTGTTTCTTCCTGTACACTTAGCTTTGCATGTAAATGCTTCTGACGTCTTGCAATTTCTTACTTTTTATTTCTGCTATTTCGCGCAACTGAAATTTGTTATCGAAGTTTACGAACTACCCTAAACGTCATCCTCATCCCTTCGGTCACAACTTCCAGAGTCATCAGGATTACTAGGGCTAGCGCAGTGTAAAACACCTGTGCACTCTTAGAACATCGAACTACGTTGAGTATTTTATGAAGATGGAGTCGAACCCTTGGGCATCTAACGAATAAAACTGAGTCTGCGCAAAACTTTCATCAGGACATTCTTTTGTTTTATTTATTAGTCCCTGCAAAGCGCCGGCAATAAAAAAACGCACATTCTTGAACCTTCTGGTTCTTCTAATGCGAACAAAAGAGAGACAGAGAAAAAGCTCTTTAATGAAAAACAGAATTCCGCGAAGAAAAGAAACCGTTTAATCTTATTACTCTCTTTTAAAAACACATATCCTACCACTATTGTCAGTTATTTCACTTAAAGGGCCCTCTCAGCAGGTTTAACAATTTTGAGCTGATGAGCGCAATTCATACACTGAGCGTTCATGATCACGTCTGCCAAAATTTGCAACGCTATACTCGCGGACAACTTTTCTTGGCACTGAAGCGAAGGCTACAGAGCCAAATCGCGCCTATCTCACCGCTAATTAATATAGTCCAACAATTTCTTCCGTCTTTTCTGTGTAAGATATAAAAAATGCTCCTTCCATTTTTTACATGTAGCTCTTTCAGACACAACGGAGCGCACCCCAATGAGATATTTGTGCTTGTTTTACTGTATAGGTTGTCACTTTGCGTTTTTCAACGCGTGAGAAAGTCGCGCATTTTGCCAGTGCTTAAAACGCTGCAGCGGCGTCTGCGTCGGAATACCACGCTGATTGCGCGCAGCCATCACTTTCCACAGCGGTACGAGACGCATGTCAAGCCGGACTACTTCGCGTAGGGTTACATGTGCAGATGCTCCGCCCCCGTAGCTTTCCCTTCAGTGCCAAGAAAAGGTGTCCGCGAGTATAGGCGCCGCGGAAATGGGTGAACTTTCAAGCTAAACGCTGCTTGCCCTTCCTTTCGCGTGCTCGCGCGTAGAGAATGAGGGGGATGACGTACACGGTGGAATGACCCTACGTAGACGGTAGTGTTGTGACGTTGGTCCTCTACGTAGACGACTGTGCACTGACGTCGACAACAGTTCCACGTGACACTGCGAAAATTAATTGACACGACGTGTGTATACCTCGCGACAACTTTCTGTGGCAGCACAGCCAAAGCTACGAAGGCGAATCACGCACTTTTTTGCTACGCGTCTGCATGTAGTCCGCGAACGCTAACTTTTATATACCACGTAGCATAAAAGGAAACATAAAAACAAAAGATGTAGTTATTATGCTCAAGATCCTTCGCATTGTTATCAAGAAAGCTTATTCCGTGCGGGAGTTTCGTTTTTTGCTGTTTCTAGTTTTCTGGATTTCTGGTGTCATTTCACCTTTTTCCTGCTCCAGTAAACAACGATGACGTCGTTCGGTTGCAGCAAGTTCACGTCGTGGCTTGTGAGCGTGGATGAGTGCGCGTTCGCTAGGTGAAATGTATTCATCGAGCAGAAAGAAAAGAAGACAGCTGTGCGTCGTCAGATATTTTGTTCCCCGCATATGCTATCACGGAGAAAGAAATTGTGTGTGAGTGATACCGTCAGCGCAAGTGGGTCTCTCATCGCGATAGCCGCCTTCAAAGTGGCACCGGCGACCTGTGAATCTTCAGCAAGACCAGCTGCTTGAAAGCAGTTTTGTGATTGGAAACTGTACGTAAAAACAATGACATTTTCATAAATTGCGTTCCATACGTGGTCGGTATTTCGGTTTCCTGATATTGCTGATACAATAGCGCTGAAGATCGCGTACTTTAACCCTGTACCCGTGGGCGTCTACGGCGGGAGTGGTTCTTGGCGCTTTGACATGACAGCGATATTGGAGGATAAAATTACCTGTGAAAACTTTCGCCGGGGCAACAGGCGCGTTCATGTTTATTATATGGCTAACTGCCAAAACAGCGTTCTTGGCCGAGTAAGGAGCGCGTTGCACCCGCTTGGATTTACCACGGCCGTGGATTTACGAACGTGAGACGCCCGCCTGTGACCAGTTATGGCCAAGATATCTGCGACCCATCGATGACTTCGCGTCCACAAACAAATTGACGTGAGCGTCTCCAGAATGTTGTTGCGTCTCCAAAATAAGGAAAACGATGATACAGACCCTGTATTCACCGAAATTTAGGACATGGTTTCTTGTATAGTTCACTATAGTTTCTTGCCATTGCTTTGAATTTCCTATCACACAGTTCCTGCTCGGCCGTGCGCCTTCCCCTCCCCCCCCGAACTTTTTTTTTCAAAAATAAATCTGACCGCGTCAATAAAGCTGCTGTCTGTGTTCCTTAGCAATAAAGAATATTTCATTGCTTTGAAAAAAAAGATGCAAGCGAGCAAATGCAAGCATTACTGTATAGAGCTCACTTTACACGCGGGCTGGAACCGCTGGCAGATTAGCTATGCTCGAATTCGCAGAACAACACAGCAATGATTCCACGTATTTTTTCTTCACTGCTGCGTTCATAAGTATCGCAAGGCTTGTCATAGCTTTCGAATAAAGCTACATATAACCTATCTTTTAATATACTATTTCGAAAATAACATCATATACCTTGGGTGTTCGTGCGAAAACGTACATGTTGTATGCGCTTCCGAAACCAAAACCGAAATCGCCCGCAAACGGACTACTTGGCGTAACACATGTGCAGAAGCTCCGCCCACGTAGCTTTGGCTGTGCTGCCACAGAAAGTTGTCGCGAGGTATAGTTTGTGGAATTTGTTGCTCGAATAGATGAATAAAACTTCAGAGAAATAATGAGACGCACAAAGGGAATGTGTGCGTCTTTTTAATTTTTGTTCAGTGAATTGCAGCGATATGCGCAGCTAATGTGCCTCCGTTTCGCATGCGTTCGTGTCCTCGCGGTTAGCGCATCGAGCAGACGCCAGCCCTGGAAACGAAAGTAATGTTCTGGCGCGTTCGAGCACTCATTGTGCTCATTTACCCCGGCATTCAGAAACGCTCCTTTACTTGACTTGCCAGCGCCTCAAGGCAGCGCATTTGAAACGCGTTTGTGCTGCCTTGGCACCGCCTAAATACAGCGCGCACGAAACGCGTTTGCGCTGCATTGAAGACGGTGGCAAGTCAAGTTCAAGTCAAGGAGCGTTTCTGAATGCGGATATTATTCTAGCGCGTCCAAGTAAACGTAAATGCGGCACTGGCTCATGATACCACCACTCTCGTGCCAGTGAAATGTCGCAGTTTTTCGTGCTCGGTAGTGGGTCCTGATGATCAGCGAGGGCGCATTGGCCACGCTGATCATCATTTTTACTCTATTGTTCTTCATATTTTTCCCTCTCTTTCTCTTTCTTTCTATTTCTCTCTTACTTGCTTCTTTTTTCTATTCTTATACGTGGCTTTGCCTGTGTTACACCAAGTGACGACAGCATAAGGACAGGCCGGGCCCCTAAAGTGTTCCGCACATAAAACCCGGTCACTCATGTGCACAGCGTAAGTATAACAGAACAGTAGGAAACAATGGCAAAGTTTCTAAACATTGTGGCCTGCGACAAGCGGCGGCTACATGTGTAACGTGTAGGCAACGTAACAATAGAAAAAGAAGCGGGCTCGGCCATGGGGTGTATTTTTCAATGTTTTTCTTTATGCTCGTAGAACTTTAGAGGTCCGCCTGATCGTCCATCCACTG
The DNA here is from genome assembly GCA_030522465.1 of Rhipicephalus appendiculatus. NCBI lineage: Eukaryota > Metazoa > Arthropoda > Arachnida > Ixodida > Ixodidae > Rhipicephalus > Rhipicephalus appendiculatus. The sequence continues at coordinate 93,803 of JALIZH010013176.1, forward strand.
TCTCATGCAGCATGGTCACGCGGTGGTCATTACAGACCAAAAGCAAGGCTAAGAGGGCTCCAAACCAGTGCAAAATAAACTGAGAAGGTCGGCACTAATATAAACTACAGAAATAACAAAGTCGCAATATCATTCGCTATCTGCAATAGATAGCAGTCGCTATCTGCAAAAATGACGACGCGCATGTGAGCACCCCCATCCATTCCGTTGCTCGATTGTGAGTTGAAATACTTGCATAATACATAGTTTTGATGCAAGCCTATAATTTTTTTAGCGTGTGCATAGGTAGCGCGCACATAGTTTGTTGTTTTTACTGTCTTCCCTTTGTTTTTCTGTTTGAATAAAGCCCTCAATTGTCAGTCAGTGCTTCGTGTTGTCTTCTTCTGCGCGTTTCGTCTTTGCGCTGCTTCAAAATGAACATTTTGTTAAAAGGTTTCGGTCATGTCCGTAACGGTGCAATAAAACCTTCTGCAGAACAACATGTAAAGCCAACATGGTTGACTGTACGCATCGGAAAACTTTTTGTTTGCGCAAGATTTCATGTAAAACATTCGTTTCGCTCGTCCCCTTTTAGGTGGCTGCTAAAATTGCCCGCTCACGTAAAAGAGAAAACACTGGTGCCACCCGAAAGCAGCGTTCATGAGAACGCCGCAACGTGGAATAATACTCTGTGCTTGCACATGCTTAGACAATTCCCAAAGGTGATCGGCGTTCTTGGGAAAGCCACGACCATGGAAGCAACCTATAATCAAAGTAATTCAATGCTTCTTATGGTCACGAAACTGCGGCCTCAGTTTCATATGGAGCCAGCGGCCGCTGCCAGAGGCGCAGCTGTGCTTGAGAGGCGATGTGAACGCTGCTATCGATGAGACCGTGTATGGGACAGATTCGGTGTTTTAGCTTTCTAAGCTTCCGCGACGGTCGCTTTGCTTTCACGCATTTACTTTTAGCACTCAGAATCCATAAACACCTGCCTGAACGCGGGTTTTCTGTTTTGAAATGAGCACCCGGGAGGGGAAAAAAGCAGCTCAAAACATGCGGCCCGTGGCGGTATCAGCCGAAAAAAAAACAACATTTCGGGGATTTATGAGGGAATACCACGATATGATTATTACGAATGTCGTAGCCGGGGACTTCTGAATGATTTTTGCCACCTAGGGTCCTTTCACATGTACCTAATTCTCAGAGTATTGGTGTTGTTGCATTTCGTCCCCCATCCAAATGCGGCCGCCGTGGCCTGGCAAGCTCCTTTCGTCTGAACACTACGATAGGTAGAGCTTTTTAATATTCCCCGTGAAGTTAAACACCGTGCATTCGCAGCAAAGTGCCAGCGGTGCCACTTGAAAACAGAGGCAAAAATACCGAGCTGTTACACGCCCATTCACCCGCCACAGATTCTCAACTTTGTTAAACTGTGAGCAGTATCTGAGTCCTTGTGGCTGCATCTTAACAGATCAAATCAATCGAGAATAGGTATTTTGCTTCTTTTTTTACAAGGATGTTTACAAGAGGTTAAGATACTCTAATCTCACCGATGTTCCTATTGTCATCATGATCGGAAATTCGAGAAACAAAAGCTGTATAATTCAATAAAAAAGGAATACAGGTTGTTTGTGCCAACACAAAATACAAGCATGATCATATTTTAATGCTTTTACACAAAACGCATACGCGGAGCACCAACGCATCATGGTTATGAATAAGTTATTTAAGCAACATGAATAATGAACATCCACACGTGGAATATGGATTGAGGTTCCGGATTGCCTTTAATTGTTTGGTTTTTACCACCACCTGCTTGAACATGAAGTGAACCCCTCAGCTCGCATCTGATTGATTGTGACTCGTGTGGTCGTTTGCATGGTGGCTCGCATTGTCAATGAGCGGGACCGGGGTTTGTATTTCGTGGGATACGAAGGGAGTCCTTCAAAAGATCTTTGAAACGGCGTCAGATTTCAGCGTTGGCTTGTCGCGTTTCAGGGACACGGATTCGCCGTTGATGTTAAAAATCATACGCAGTGACAATTGTCCGAGGCGTCGAAATGGTTTGCTCACACACGTGTATACTTCGACCTTAAGATCGCCACTTTCGCGCGCGGTATGGCCCGCTTCCATTTCTCACGCTGCTGCTTGTCTAATTGTAAAAAGAACAAAGACATCCATTTTGGTTCCCTTTTAGCCCGGAACGGCACCCCGGCAAGCAACACGTGTTAGGCATACTTCACTAGAAGCGAAAGTTGGGCTAGTTGGGGGTTCATGCCTGGGATTTAAAAACAGCGCAAAATAGAGACAAGGACTAAAAAAGAGACGACACAGCGCTGAACTCAGAACTAAAATTTATTGGAAGGCACACACACATATATCAAGCAGCGCCGTGTCGTCTCTTCTTTAGTCCTTGTCTCTATTTTGCGCACTTTTTTAAATACCAAGTTAGGCATACTCGTCCTGAAACAGCGTTTCCGCTAGCTTAAACACACCATATCCAGCAGCTTTTGTCGCCCTGCGCGAGCATTGTAATACGCGGACGGCGCGGACGATCGCCTCTGTGGCGCAGTGGCGCCGCGTTGCGCCATTGTCGAGCAGCGTATGAAGCTCGCCCATAGCGTGACGGCGCAGTTTCGTGACTATAAGAAGCATTGATTGACTCTTCTATAATGAAACTACTCTCCCGCCTCCCAGAGACAACTGCCGAAAGATATTTGGAGTGACATTTACCCCGATTTTTATATGAACAACTCGTGAAAGTATTGCAATATTAGGGCCACACTAGCGCATATTCACTGGGAGTGTCCAGCACTAATGGGCAAAACTAGGGACGCGGCCTCCACTAAGCACCTTTGGCGGGCCTCGCTGCTCAGCTCGGCACTAGACCACTAACTCTGGGCGATCCAGCAGGTCAAGGAAGCTGCTGAGAGACACGTTCTCCTGGCTGGCTCCTAGGCAAGAACCCAGCCCGGCAACCTGCAGGAAATGAATAAAGTTTGAACAGCTAAATAGCGCAAACTTCAGGGACAAAAGACAAGAGAGTGCGACACACACAAGCGCTGACTTCCAACTGAATTTTAATAAGGACACACAAGAATATAAAGGTTAAACCCGCGCCTGCGCAGCTTCGCAACCCCGGACCACAAACCACCCCTAAGCGATAAGATCCATCTCTCTAAATGCACAATACCAGTGCCTTAGAAGAAATAAAAGTTAATCAATCACATGGCACTACCTTGCAGTGCACCCAAAAAACGTAGTTCTTTATCCGACAGAGCAATGGAAGGGCACGCTTATACGATGCCTAACATCCTTAGCCATCTCTGCCGCTTCTAATTAGATAGTGGTTTGTGCGGCATGCTTTTTCTGCTAGTTCTGGTGAAATCCTTCTACATCAGTAAGGATGCTTTTATATTTGTAGATATTCTTTGGGGGGGGGGGGGGGAGGGGGGAGGGGGTTAACTCATCCTGACCTTATGGACGACGTGAAAGTGTTTCAATTAGACGCGACCCCTCCATTCAAGCGTGAAAAATTATTTGGCGTCCTTATTGAGCTCGTGTATCGTGAGCAGCCCTTTGGTGAAGTGGTTTACAGGCGCCACATTCATTCTGAATTCGTCCCACGGAAATGACAGTCTGTCAGCACGCGCTTTAGCCAGCCCTATTCGTAAGTTGTCCGCTTATTCCATATTGAGGGCTCGTCCGCTTCCGTGTGTGACAACAGAGTTTAGTGGGCCTACGTAACCCTTGCGGGCACCTACTTGACTCTTTACCCGGAAAGTTCAGCTGTATCCGGAGCTGTTCAGTCGAAGGCACAATTGGCGGTATCGTTATCGGGCTCGTTTTGCTTCCGCTTTTTGTTGCGATGAGGACAATGTAGGGACGGGAGAAACCTATGCGTTAGTTTGGCACAGGGCGTGCACGGTCAGTGCTTTTTCCGGTGCTTGCCGTCGTGTCAGCGTCGATACAGTCGCCCACACGTAACAAACGTGCTGTCTGGAACGTGCAGTAGTCGCGGAACGCCGAGTATATAAGCAACTTCAATCGACTGGTAGAGACATCACTCGCTGTACAGCCGGTACAACCAGCCGTCGCCATGAACGCTCTGGTGAGTGCCAGCGCAGTGTCGGTTACGTCGCTAACTTCGTATAGAACCGCCGTAACGAAGAGCGTAAGACTTGGCAGCAGACGCTTGTTAGAGTTATTGCAATTTGATAGCAACTATTGTTGTTCGCTATGTGTTTTGAAATTCAGCCAATTGCGGGTTCTATCCCTAAAGCTGTTTCCTTTCAGAGGTGCGAGTATCAATGCTTCTTTTTTTTGTGTGTGTGGGGGGGATCGAACAGTCGATTAAAGCATTCTATGGGTTAACATTAGAGTAGCTTAAATCAAATGTTAACAATTGCTCGTTTGGCGAATGATTGCCATCGCATAGTTAACGGCCTACGAGTATTCATAACATCTGCACGTTGAAAACAATGTAAATTTTAGTTGAATTAGTGCACATTTATGTATGTTGACAGAGAGAGCGAGGCAGAAGCTAAGTCCTTAACACAGGAAGCGCCTGCTTGGCTGCCCAATTCTCTTGGAGGAGCAAAGGAGAAATGTAACATAAAATAGACCAAAACAAGGTGTGGTACGCAAAATGGCAAAGTGGTATTTGTGCAAACTCGCAGAACGAGACAGGCGCTTAATGTTCATTAAATTTCATGAGGAAAAGTAAACTAAAAGTATCGTGGTTGGGGGGTTTATGACTTCATGAATATATCTATAGAGCAGGGGTCTCAAACACGCGGCCCGCCAGCCTATCGCTTGTGGCCCGCGGCCCGTAAATGAATGTCTTTGCCTAACTTTTTTTTTATTTTCTTTAAAATACGTGAGCTACACAGGCATGACTAGTCTGAAGCGTTTTCGTGAGGCACCTCATGAGCTCACCATGTGCTGAGACTAAACCTTGAAACAAAAAATATATTTCAAAATCGGCATTTAGATTTTAAGCATTTTGGAGATCGCTATCGACACGTTGGAATCCTGGCACCAAATCTCATGAAGAAATGACCCGTATATGCGATATGGGAAGGTTTCACCCTCAACCGGCAACGTTTGCTGACTCTATCTACCCCCCCCCCCCCCCCCCCCATTTTTACTTCTAGTCTAGCGAGTTTCTACCATCGATGGCTTTTCGTGCTGCAGGAATCTGCAAAACTTAAAGAGCATATATGCTCTCTGTAGTTTATAATTTTTGCCACAAATGTTATCCGTTGAAATAATTGTATAGGTAGAAATTATATAAGCATTATGAAGTGTAGCCTGTATTCGCACTTACAAGGCCGTGCAAAAATTTCAATTGAGCATAAAGCCGCATGTGAAAGGTGAAACTAATGAGGTTTGGAACAGTAGCTACATGTTCTAATAGATTTATTCCTCGAAGGTAGCCCTTCCATATGACGCGATCGTTGCTAATGGTCTGAATTTTTGAAATTATGTTTTATTTTGCACGGATTTCCTGCATTTTAAAAGGGCGTCGTTTCCTACCCGTAGGTGTTGGGGTTTGTTTAGAGCCCATCGAAAACATAGAAGATATGTGGCATGTCTCATTATAGAGTAAGGAGCATCATATGAGCGAATGTTCGAGGGTAAGACCCTCAGTATAAGGTGTGGCATGAATTTGTGGTAATACAAGTGGAAGCAATAGGTGGAACTAAGTTTAATGTTACTATTTTCTATATAGATTAAGTACTTGCCATTTCACTCAAAAGGGAGAATCGATGTTGTGAATGCACGCAGACCTTTGCGACCATTCTGTCTGCTGTCCTTGCCACCGCCATGGCCGGTGGGCTTGGTTACGGAGGCCTTGGTTACGGCGGCTACGGTGGCTATGGAGGATACGGCGGATACGGTGGCTACGGCGGTGGCCTTGGATACGGCGGAGGCCTCGGAGCCGGTGGAGCTGGTGTCGGCAGCAGCGTGGCTCTTATTCGTGGTGCACCTGGCCTATACAGGGCGGTACCCGGTCCAGCATTTCTGGTCAGAACCATTCACCAAGTGAACAAGCTGTCCAGCGGTGGAGCACTAGTCGCACACTCTGGCCTCGGAAGCGGAGTCGGCTACACTGGTGGCTACGGAGGCGGCTTGGATGGCTACGGAGGTGGTTTGGGATATGGAGGCGGGTCGGGATACGGCGGCTACGGCGGCTACGGCGGCTATGGCGGCTATGGCGGTTACGGTGGCTACGGTGGCTACGGTTACAAGGGTTGATTGTAGTTGTTCTCAGTGTGCTAGTTTCGAGATTGTCGCATAAGTTATTGCACAGTAATGCGTGCCTACAAAATGGCTGCGCTGTGTCTGATGCTGAGTCGACCAAAATGCGTGCGCGCAAATAAGCAATGCCAAAGCTAAATCAGAGCTGTCAGACTGCGAAAATATTTGTCGGCATCATTGGCGTCGCTATACAGAAGAACAAAGAGACACGTACTCTTCTGTGAGGTAGCTCCTCTGATGAAATCACATTCGTTTTTATATTTCTCATGTCAAGAATGGATATTTGGTGAGATCATTGGAACACCTGTTGAAAAACCGTGTAAGATATTACACGTCTAAAGAGAGATCGTTTAACAGTAGTTGTGCTCTTACAACACCGCATCACTGCCTCATCAATATCAAGCAGTGTTGATAAGGGCGTTCGCTATCGAAGATTCATTGTTGAAACCAGAAAGGATGAAATGACACATCGGTGAACATGTGTACGTGTTTTGGTCCTTGAATACGAATAAATGTGATAATTTTCCTTTGAGAATGATTGTCTCTGGCCCCATTTCTTTGTCATACGGACACGACCTATTTTGTTTAAGCCCACATTAAGTGATCAATTCAGAACTATCTCTAGGCAGACGTCCTGGGGTCTTGTTTATGGTCACTACATTGCTGAGCAGTTGCTACAACTTTGTATTTCGGAAAATTTCGTGATCTGAGCAACAGTGGCGTCATCTCGCTCAGTCCTGCAGGCTGCGTCATTTATGAAAATCTTCCTTGCTTTCGCAAACTGAGTGTTAATTGTGACGAAAAAAAAATTTTTTGTTGGCAACCGTTTTCAAATAAGCCGGAGGCAACTAGTGTATATGAAATAATGAGACTACGTTATTTATTTCGACTACAATTACGCATTATCTTATTCACTTGCTTTCTCTGTCTAAATGCTCCGACTTTCTGTTGTACAACAGCCTATGGCTGAAACTACTCCAAAACCAAGGAGCAACTAAGGTGCATTACAAAACATCCATTGCTTTTTTTTTTTTTTGTTCCCGCTTACTTAGTGTCATATTTTACCGAAGCCCAGCTTGGGTGAAAACCTATTACAGTTCAGCGTTTTCAAGCAAAGGTGTCACATTTGGACTGAACGGGGTAGGCAAAGAGGGGGGGGGGGGGGGGGGCGGAGGCAACCCCGCCAAAAAAAGGGGGAGGAATGAACTTCAGAGGAAGATAAGAGTGTTACATCGGCAGGCGAGAGAAAGCCGCCTGAATACGTGTCGTTGGTTTAATGAACGGCCTTTAGTTCTGTCCTGCTGATAAAAGAAGCAGAATAGCATGAGAAGATAGCTCGCAAATAGCTTAGCTGCAAATAATTTCGTATTCTACATCAGTATATTCGATCTCAGGTATGTTCTTGCACGCTTGCTCAACGTAGTTGGGATTTAACAGTCCTGAATAAAAGAAAGAACGGTAAAGCGTTTGATGTGACCTTAAAAAAAAAGAAGAAAGGTCAGTGTATTCTTTAACTAAGTAATAACCGTTTACTTCTCACCAAAAAGCGCTCGCACTTTAGTAACTGAAATTGGTAAAATGCAGGTGGGGCAATTCACTACCTGTTGCCACCAGTGAGTAGTAGTACCTCAAACTGCTGGTAGGGTTGCAAAGTAGTTAGTACGGTTGCCAGGTTGCTTTAACTAACAATGGTTCAATAAAAGTACTTATCAGAAGGTTTCTCCCATTTCGTTTATGCGGGACGCTTTTTTTAATAATAACATCTGGGGTTTTACGCCTTAAAACCACGATGTGATTATCATAGACGCCGTAGTGGAGGGCTCCGGAAACTTTTCACCATCTGGTGTTCTTTAACGTGTACTGACATGCACAGCACACGGGCCTAAAACATTTTGCCTCCATTCAAATACGACCACCGTAGCCGGGATCGAACCCGCGACCTTCGGGCGAGCAGCCGAGCACCGTGACCATACACCATTGCGGTGGACTGGGGCGTTATTTTTTAATTATTATAATTTTTGGAGAAAATACATATTTTTCATAAAAGTACTATGCTAGTCAGGCACCTGTCGTCACCACACAGTAACTCTGCGTCGCGGTGAAAATAATTTGCCGCACCCAAAGCTGCATTGGAATGGCTAAAAAAAAGCGTTAATAAATGTTTTAATTATTAACGCGAGGACCATTGTTCATATGGAAAAGTTATAGGACTTGAACATTTATTGCATACCCATATTCATTAATAATCGAAATGAAAGGCCCCGATCGAGGCGTTATCGAAATTTTGTGCGCTAGTCACGCAGAAAATGCCACCGCTTTGTTAGGTCAGATCGGAAGTTCACACGAAGAACTCTGAAAAAAGGCGCGTCCGGAAAAACGACAAGTTTGATTATTCACGCCTTTGTGCGTGAACTACCGGCTGTGACTAAGTCGTAGACGGCTGGGGCACTGCAGAGCTGGCCGGCACCAGCCTGGTTCTGGCTCAACTAGGCACACGAGTATCCACATATCGATGTACGAAGTGTTCACTTGATCACATTGTAAATTATTAGTATATGCTAGGTATCGATTGGATTCGATTGGGTATCACTGGGGAATCACAGCACCAAGTAGGTTAAATAATAGAAATCAGTTTTTTTTTGTCTGTTTCTATGTATTTCTTTCTATCTCTATCTGGTTCTTTCTATCTTTTTTTTATATTTATTCTTTTTTTTCTCTCTCGTCTTCCTTTCCTTGTTTTCTCTTTCTCACTATATTTATTTCTTTCACTCTCTTTCTTCGTTTCTCTCTTTTATCCCTTCCTTCTCTTTGTGCTTTGATCTCTTTTTCATGTCTGTCTTTTTGTGTCTGTTTCTCTATTTTTTCTCTCTATTTGCTTCTTTGTATTCGAATCGTTTTATCTCCTTTTTCCTTTCCTTTCTCTTTTGATCTATCTCTTTCTTTCTCTCGCTTTCTGTGCTCGTTCTCTCGTCTATCCGATTTATTGCATCCCATGCCGGACCTAATCGGCGCAGCGGGAGAGCGCGCGCCGGGCACAGTGTTCGGGGAGCGAAGCGCAAGATGAAGATGATGGCGAAGAGAGTGCCCGCCAGCATCATGGTGATTGTTTCTTGTCAACATCGAGAATCGGACAAAAGGGGGGGTATAAAAGCTCTGCTGCAAAAGGTCAGAGACGACCCTCTAAGAGTTCCACCATCACAATCGCCAATGAGAGCCCATATTGGTTGACCACAATCCACAAGGCTGAACCTACCGTGCAGAAGTGGGATGCTGAGAACCAACAAGTTTTCTCTTTTTCGCTTTCTAGGGCTTTTGTTCACAGGAGATGGACTCACGTCTGAATAATATATTGCGCACTTTTGAGACCGTTGTTAGCCAGCCTAAAAAGAGTGGCAGCTTAAAAATTGAGCGACATTTTTGTGAATTCCAAAGTGTGTTCGGCGAACGCCTGTGTCCCATTGAGACGGGGTCGGTCAGAATGGAACGCGATGCGCGCGTCTCCCTTCGCGCATGGTTGGAAACGCTGGGCACAGCGACGCTACGAAAGCAAAGCTCGAGCGCTGTAGAGTCCGACGCGAGGCGCGACCGACGCGACCGGTGTGCGTTGGCGCGCCCCGGTGGCCACCTGGCACCGTGCCAGGGCAACCGACGGAGGGACGGACGGACGGACGGTCGTGAGCATGAGACATTAAAGGCTTTCGCTTCAAAAAGCCTCTTCACGACGTCACGGGGAGACGCTGAATTGCACACAGCGGTTACATGTTTTAGCCAGAGAAGGGTGCGGCAACCGAACAAAGCACGACAGGACTGTTCCCGTCGACGGGACCTGAACCTTCGTCTCCTCTATTTCAGTAAAATAAAGGAGGCGTTGCCTGAACTTTTTGTCCGTGAAACAGTCTTTCACACCGCGTACGTTTCCAGTACTCCCGGTGCAGCGTGTCGCTAAGCAAGAATTTGCCACTCCCAGAACAGCGGTTCTTGAAACCATGCACATGCATCGATTAGGCTTTCGAAGTCGCTGTTCTCACGACGGTTCTCCCATAAGACACGAGAAGTGAAGCCGGCGATATTTTGTCAATTTAAGTGATGAGATAAACGTTTGGCAATCCCTGCAAGAAGCAGAGTCAAGCTCGCACCTGCCCACGGGCGCCGCGAGGACCAGCAATCAAGACAGTAGACTTGAAGCGGCCTTCCTGACACTTCATTGAAGGTTTCAAGTTCGAATCCCCCCGCGTCTATTCTAAGCCTGTCTCGTTCTTACGCTTGATGTTCGGTGCATAAATTAACTAACCTTTGTTAGATTTATCTCTCTTCTTCGTTAATTTTTTTATCCAAAAGAAGGAGTGGACACACTCTGTTTTAGCCAATAGAAAGTGGGAAGGTAATGAGCAAGTTTCCTGAATTTGCTCACTTGAAGTAATTCACTACATTATTCAAGAAATTATTCATAAATCATACGTTACAATATATATACACATATGATAGCGGACCAGAGGGCGACTACCAGCGGCAAGTTTTCCTTTCCTCTACTGTGCTTTATTCACATGTACAAACATTAAGCAGTCTGTTAGCGTATTTCACAATGCTTGCCGATTTTTCTGAGCAGATCTTGCTTTGGCGCGCCTACATTCAAATTTCGTCATTTCCTTGTCACGTATCATGCCTGTGTTCCGCCGCGCTTTCTGCGCGCCGGGGGCGATCGGTTTCGATTTCGCCCGTCAAGTTCGATGATGAATATCTCGAACTACGTGCAAATTTTCTGATTTCTAAAAAATAGGTATCCCATAAATTGGCACGCACTACAACTGTGTTATATAAACACCTGCCCTGAAGTCAAGAATTAAAAATGTTAATTAACGAATTGTTGCGAATTAGTCGCAACAGTGTGATGTTAACTGCAGCAAAGTATTTCCGCCTCGACGTGGAGTTCGTGTGTGAAAACGGCAGGAGCCTTAGTGCCATAGGATTCTTATAAAAAAAATCTGCATCGCTTAAAAAAAGCCTATATATATATATATATATATATATATATATATATATATATATATATATATATATATATATATATATATATATATATATATATATATATATACATATACACACACCCTGTAACGCTTGGTCAGTCGCCTGGCTAACTTTGTCCTCAGGATATTTGTTTATATCCTAATTTCCTGAATTCAAATGGTGCATTTAAGACCACTTTCGCATTCTGTAGACGCATTGCTAAGATTATCACTTACGAAATCGTCTACTATTTACGTACACATTACTTCAGCATCTGCGGCGCACCGCTGTCGCTAGTTGTGCTACGAATAATGTCGCGTGCCTACTCCGTATTACCTGGTATTTTGTGAGTATTTTGGTGTGAGAAACGGGTCCCGCGGTCGCTTATAATTCCCACGCACTCTTCCTCCTCGGAGCTCGCAGTACGTGCGCTGCATGTGTAGTGCCCGCCGCCTCATATCCCTCCTTTTATCGCGTCAGCCATCCACAGCCTCGTTGACTTCTTACTCCGGCTCACCTGCTCCGGTACGTGCGTCGCATGCCAAGTTCGTATCTTTCTGCAAACGCCTTACCTACATTCCTTCTTTGAGCACCGTATTTGGTTTATTGGGTTTCAAAGCGGTGTTATCGCTTCTGTGCCTCGTTAGTGCGGGCCAGGGAACCGGCGTGCTTTGCGTTCGTTTTTTTTTTGTCTTTATATTAACCCTAAATCACGTACAAAAAAAAAAAAGAAGGCGAAAGGAAACGTTTGCTGAGTACGCGAATGGAAAATCTTATGCGGTCCGAGACAGATAATCGGCTTATTCCGTTTGCAACAGCGTTAAGGTACATTCACACGGATGTAGCGCAAGATGGGCAAACCGGCAAGCACTGCATTGGAAATGTTTATTATTTTCCTTCAGTACATGTGGTGCACGTTCCCTTTCCTTCCCAAGACACTATGGAACGGTATAGACGACCCCGGTCGGGAGGCGCTCCTTTACCGAGCGCGGCCTTCGCGGAAATGTCACTCGCCTAAATGCTACGGCGACAGCACTTGGCGCGAGCTTTCGCACTCTTTTATGGCTTGTCGCGTTCGCGCTGCCATCTGATGAGAGCACGCCGAACCAACGGCTAAAAGGATGTCGTAGGCTGTAGCGCAGATTTCAGGGCACGTGCAGTCGCCCAAATCTGTAACTGTCGTGCACGTGCGGCAGTTTTCTCTGTGTATCTGCGCCATATGACTGCATTAGGTTCCGAAAAGGGTGCATGCAAGTGCATGCCCACAATGCACATGCCCACAAAACAGTTTTAAATGCGAAGCATTTCTTAGC
>JALIZH010013177.1:0-27691 GCA_030522465.1 Rhipicephalus appendiculatus
CAATTACACAACAGCAAGTGGCTCCCTGTCATCGATAATTCATGCGTTTGTCGCGCACACTGCCTTTACTTATACCCCAAGAGTGAGCAACACAAGTCAGCATTAGCGGGCTATGCAGAGCATGCAGCGCGCCGGCTGCTTAGGCCTGACTGCGGAAAGTCTTGAAATTAATATATCTATTTGCCTAAAACGTTGTGGGAACAAAAGTCGTGCTATCGGTCATTGGGAATCATTTAAAAGTATTTGAAGCACGGAAATCCGGAAATCGTATTTATCGCCACTGTAATCAGGCGAAAGCGTGTTCTTGTCTCACTAAAAGTGAGAACTGACCTTCGGCGTACGGCGTAAGCTGCGTCAAAACGAATGATGCAAAAAATCGCCATCACGTATGAGGTCACCAAATGACGTCGTCATGAATCCCAGATCACCCACATTAGGAAAGCCATCACGACGTCACTATGACGCCATCGTGATGCCGCATAATCATGGAGACACACGATGATGTCATCACCTGACATCCTCGTTCAGTCAAAAGTAGGCTGATCACGGAGGCAGTTCAAAACCGGGTAAGGTGCAGAGAGCTTGCAATGGCTCCGATCCTGGAGGCAGTGCAAAATTACGTTAGATGCAGAAAGCTTTCGGAGGGGCGCGGGCTAGGTGCAATCCATCCACTTAGTAGAAAAAAGAAGTAGATGGCGTTGGCTTCCGAGTCGTCTTAGGCGAATATACAAGGGACCCTGCCAGTGTTCTTTCTTTCTAATATTCTGAGCTGAAGTTCGTTTCTTTGCACCCATTTCTATCCCCTTGAAAATGAAATTTTTCACGCAATGTCTTTTTTATTTGCACTTAGAGAAGTACGGAATTAAGGTTTTGCAATACTAATAATAATAATATCTGGGGTTTAACGTCCCAAAACCACGATATGATTATGAGAGACGCCGTAGTGGAGGGCTCCGGAAATTTCGACCATCTGGTGTTCTTTAACGTGCACTGACATCGCACAGTACACGGGCCTCTACGATTTCGCCTGCATCAAAATGCGACCGCCGCGGCCGGGATCGAACCCGCGACCTTCGGGTCAGCAGCCGAGCACCCTAACCGCTATACCACCGCGGCGGACGGTTTTGCAATACTGCTTCTCTTTCCTGCCTAGAAATTTATTCGGTAGTGCAGAGGTTCTAATGTCTTTTGCTCCCATATGAAAAAAAAAGTTGTCTAGTTCTGTCACTTCTCGTGGAGTCCAGCTGGTCTAACTGCAGGTTTCGTTAGAACATAGGTCGGCAAAAATTGGCGAGCTCACTCAGACTCACTAATGAAATATATCTTGCGCTTAGGGCTCACTCGTACTCAGACTCATCAAAGTTTTCCTCAGCCGGACGCACTCGGACTCACACTCACGAAAATTTTCTTCAAGCGGACTCACTCGGACTCAAACTCACTGAAATATTAGTCACCCGGACTCACTCAAACTGAGAGTCACGGCTCCATCTGAGTCTGAGTGAGTCCGAGTGAGTCGACTCATGAGTCCGTTAGTCTAGAATTTTCCTTTTCGACCATGATGTCAATGCTCTTTAACACCAATTTCTCACGTAATCGGTGCTCTTCTTGGCGCCTTTTGATATAGTCCCTTCGAATACGAGTTATGAGGGGTTGCTAACCAGTAAGGACATTTTTCTTGAAAGAGATGATGACATAAGATATATTAATCAAGAACTCCCTAGGAAGAGTAGGCGGGGGGAGAGGGGGGGGGGTTCAAGGCACCCCCCCTTCCTACGTAATTCACGCCTCTGATCAATAAATATTGAAATGGTGTGTGAACAATACTGCTTTGGAATACGTCTGAGTAGACGTGAGTATAAACGTGAATCCTGGTAAGGCTCACAATAATGCTGAAGAGGAGCATATAGGGCCATAGTTCGGCAAAAAAAGTGGAACTCACTCAGACTTACTCAGGAAATATATCTGGCGCTTTGAACTCACTCAGACTCACCAAAATTTTCCTCAGTCGGACTCACTCGGACTCACACTCACGAAAATTTTCTTCAACCGGACTCACTCGGACTCAAACTCACCGAAATATTAGTCACCCGGACTCACTCAGACTGAGAGTCACGGCTCCATCTGAGTCTGAGTGAGTCCGAGTGAGTCGACTCATGAGTCCGTTAGTCTAGAATTTTCTTTTTCGACCATGATGTCAATGCTCTTTAACACCAATTTCTCACGTAATCGGTGCTCTTCTTGGCGCCTTTTGATATAGTCCCTTCGAATACGAGTTATGAGTGGTTGCTAACCAGTAAGGACATTTTTCTTGAAAGAGATAATGACATAAGATATATTAATCAAGAACTCCCTAGGAAGAGTAGGCGGGGGAGGGGGGGTTCAAGGCACCCCCCTTCCTACGTAATTCACGCCTCTGATCAATAAATATTGAAATGGTGTATGAACGATACTGCTTTGGAATACGTCTGAGTAGACGTGAGTATAAACGTGAATCCTGGTAAGGCTCACAATAATGCTGAAGAGGAGCATATAGGGCCATAGTTCGGCAAAAAAAGTGGAACTCACTCAGACTTACTCAGGAAATATATCTGGCGCTTTGAACTCACTCAGACTCAGACTCACCAAAATTTTCCTCAGTCGGACTCACTCGGACTCACACTCACGAAAATTTTCTTCAAGCGGACTCACTCGGACTCAAACTCACCGAAATATTAGTCACCCGGACTCACTCAGACTGAGAGTCACGGCTCCATCTGAGTCTGAGTGAGTCCGAGTGAGTCGAATCATGAGTCCGTTAGTCTAGAATTTTCTTTTTCGACCATGATGTCAATGCTCTTTAACACCAATTTCTCACGTAATCGGTGCTCTTCTTGGCGCCTTTTGATATAGTCCCTTCGAATACGAGTTATGAGTGGTTGCTAACCAGTAAGGACATTTTTCTTGAAAGAGATGATGACATAAGATATATTAATCAAGAACTCCCTAGGAAGAGTAGGCGGGGAGGGGGGGGGGGTTCAAGGCACCCCCCCCCTTCCTACGTAATTCACGCCTCTGATCAATAAATATTGAAATGGTGTGTGAACAATACTGCTTTGGAATACGTCTGAGTAGACGTGAGTATAAACGTGAATCCTGGTAAGGCTCACAATAATGCTGAAGAGGAGCATATAGGGCCATAGTTCGGCAAAAAAAGTGGAACTCACTCAGACTTACTCAGGAAATATATCTGGCGCTTTGAACTCACTCAGACTCAGACTCACCAAAATTTTCCTCAGTCGGACTCACTCGGACTCACACTCACGAAAATTTTCTTCAACCGGACTCACTCGGACTCAAACTCACCGAAATATTAGTCACCCGGACTCACTGAGACTGAGAGTCACGGCTCCATCTGAGTCTGAGTGAGTCCGAGTGAGTCGACTCATGAGTCCGTTAGTCTAGAATTTTTTTTTCGACCATGATGTCAATGCTCTTTAACACCAATTTCTCACGTAATCGGTGCTCTTCTTGGCGCCTTTTGATATAGTCCCTTCGAATACGAGTTATGAGTGGTTGCTAACCAGTAAGGACATTTTTCTTGAAAGAGATGATGACATAAGATATATTAATCAAGAACTCCCTAGGAAGAGTAGGCGGGGGAGGGGGGGGGGTTCAAGGCACCCCCCCCTTCCTACGTAATTCACGCCTCTGATCAATAAATATTGAAATGGTGTATGAACGATACTGCTTTGGAATACGTCTGAGTAGACGTGAGTATAAACGTGAATCCTGGTAAGGCTCACAATAATGCTGAAGAGGAGCATATAGGGCCATAGTTCGGCAAAAAAAGTGGAACTCACTCAGACTTACTCAGGAAATATATCTGGCGCTTTGAACTCACTCAGACTCAGACTCACCAAAATTTTCCTCAGTCGGACTCACTCGGACTCACACTCACGAAAATTTTCTTCAAGCGGACTCACTCGGACTCAAACTCACCGAAATATTAGTCACCCGGACTCACTCAGACTGAGAGTCACGGCTCCATCTGAGTCTGAGTGAGTCCGAGTGAGTCGAATCATGAGTCCGTTAGTCTAGAATTTTCTTTTTCGACCATGATGTCAATGCTCTTTAACACCAATTTCTCACGTAATCGGTGCTCTTCTTGGCGCCTTTTGATATAGTCCCTTCGAATACGAGTTATGAGTGGTTGCTAACCAGTAAGGACATTTTTCTTGAAAGAGATGATGACATAAGATATATTAATCAAGAACTCCCTAGGAAGAGTAGGCGGTGGAGGGGGGGGTTCAAGGCACCCCCCCTTCCTACGTAATTCACGCCTCTGATCAATAAATATTGAAATGGTGTGTGAAGAATACTGCTTTGGAATACGTCTGAGTAGACGTGAGTATAAACGTGAATCCTGGTAAGGCTCACAATAATGCTGAAGAGGAGCATATAGGGCCATAGTTCGGCAAAAAAAGTGGAACTCACTCAGACTTACTCAGGAAATATATCTGGCGCTTTGAACTCACTCAGACTCAGACTCACCAAAATTTTCCTCAGTCGGACTCACTCGGACTCACACTCACGAAAATTTTCTTCAACCGGACTCACTCGTACTCAGACTCACCAAAATATTACTCACCCGGACTCACTCAGACTAAGACTCACGGCTCGATATGAGTCTGAGTGAGTCTGAGTCAGTCAACTCATGAGTGAGTTCGCCGACCTATGCGTTAGAAATGTCGACAGAAATTTAACTTATAGCCATGTTTTAAGTAAGTTTCATTTATCGAAAACAGACTTATTCACTCGAATCATTATCTTCACGGTAAGCGGGCATGACCCTAAAGTAACTTCAGCAATTGAATATTATGGAACGAGATTACCGTTTACTATAATACACATACCTTTCGCACCATTTCAGGCTTAACATATTTCACATACTCAGTGATTTCTCCATTGCATTGCCGCATGATTTCGCCAAAGGCAGCTTTCGCTTTGAGCAGGCGGGGCCCAAGAGCTGCATGTAAGGGTAAGTGATGAAAAAACTTTACTATTGATTCAAGTGATAGGAAGAACAAAAGAAACTTTGAGATTGACAAGAGAAAATATTATTGCATACCACGTGTAATGCGCAGGAAAGCTTGTATATAAGGCTACAACTAAAATATGCAAGTGGCAGCATAGTTTCAACCCCTTAGGCCGGCGATCAGATTGACCCACTAAAAAACTCAATGCAGTATTGGGCTAGTAATTATAACTTAGCATCAAAACAAAGAGAAACAACACGGGAATATTAGGTTCGAAATAGAACCGCACTGAAACAGAAAAGAATATCCAGGACGTCCAAACGATCGCCCCGCAAGGTTTAAAAAAAGAGCAATGGTATTACACATTGCTATCATAGTGCACATACTTCCCAATGGACTGCAGTAGCTACTACTAAATTTTTGGATAATGAGGTTTTATTAAGTATTTGTAGGCACATCTCTAACTCGACAAGTTCTCATCTAATCAAGAAAAGTCAATGTGGGCATGTTCACGCGAGAAATAACTGCGCTATTTTCAACAAAGTACTAATTGCGCGCTCATCGTCTCCACCTGATAACAAAAGTCCTTAAAGTATGCTCGAACTTACGTGGCAACTCTGCTTTGCATGAACACACGGGATCCACGAACCATTGTAGAATGGAAAACCCGAGTACCAAAGCTAAGAAGCCCATGGACGAACCTCCTAAATAGAAAGACATCAGGGAAAAGACATTGTTTCACAAAATCGTAAGAAATGTGGATGACGAAATAAAAACGATGTACCCGAAATTCTGTCTAGAAATAGTCTTCAGTATACAAAGTGCAAAGGACTGCACGCTTCCATATTTTCAAAGTCAGCTTTCTTAAAATATATTTATGTAACAATAGATGCACTTACGTGTGATCATTTTATGTACCTTTGTAATGTGATGTCATTACAAAGTTCGTGGTGGACGTCACTTCCTTCTTTGTTAACTAGGGACACTGGATAACGAACAGTGCCCTGCGCGACAAGCCTACAGTGTAATACGACCTGAAGGAATCTGCAGCAGGATTTGGTCCCCTATAGTAGATGAGATCGTACCTGAACTACTACACTACCTCATCGCTTTGAGTGCGATGAGCTAGATGTAGCACAATTTTTATGCTTCTCTTGATTCTTACGCATCTCGTGCTGTGGAGTACTGCATCGGGTCTCTATTCGTTCAAGTACATTACTAGATTTGTTCAGGCTGCGTGTGCCGTGTGAGCAAAGTTCAATGAACAAAAGATACTTTTTATATTGAAGTTCGTGTAGACGTCGTAGGAGTAGGTACTTAACAGATTTTTTTTTGTTATTCATCTAGGCTTCTGCACCAATAGGCATGTCCCGGCACTGCTGCATTTCGTTCGCGCAGTCTGAAAGCAAATGGAAAAGTACGCGTTCTGTTTTTACAGTGTCTATTTCGCGTCAGATAAGAAGTGCTGTGGAGTAATAGCACCACTCCACATGCCCTTTCATGTATGCAGAGCTTCTGGAGTGTTACCATTGATTCAGATAAGAAATAACACTCCATGCTTAAAGCGGTGCGCATTTGTAGAGGTTACCCAAGCCCTGGAGACTACGACGAAACGTGCGAACACCCATGTACCAATACCCGGTCAGTTTAACCTGTAGGTGTGACTGCAAGCATGCGTAACTGTGCTCGCCCTGGTATTGCACTTCACAATGCTCTACTTTGTCAGTCCGTCGGAGTACTTAATCTTTGTTCCTTGTTTTGTTGCTTAACACTTTTAGTATCAGGTCAACCTGACAAAATATTGAACACAAAGGAACTGGTGAATTTGAGTACTGCTGCACTCGATCAAATGTTTGTGCTTCTGAAGGTCTTCTGAAAGCCATGCTAATAGGCGTATATTAAATGGTGATAGGTATGATTCAGGTACCAAAATAAAAAAGTCACAGTTTCGCCACTAGGGCGAAGCAATGAATGCGATAGCAAGAAATTAGTTTGTCACACAAAGAACGACAAGCAGCTCGATACTTGCAACGCGCCGCCGCAGCACAAAGAAGGACGCTAGAAAAGGACGCATAGGTATACACAGGACAAGCGTGAACTAACAACTGTCGCAGCTGTTACGTATTTGTATTTGAGCGACGCGCTGTAAGTGTCCACAAATGCAGAAGCCGACACTGTTCTTGCTGTTGCCTCTGACATGGCTCATACCCACTCAGGGGGGATTGGCCAAGGATTGATTATATAATTATATGACTTTTCGACGCTGTTTGATACTTCTTTTTCTTTTAAAGTGCGACACGTGGAATGACCCTTCTGCGTCTGCTGCCACGCGGTGGCGTCTGACGCGTGCCCGGTGTTCTTTTGTTTCATTCTACATCATGAGTGGTACAGAAGGGAGCCACGTTTTCGTGCGCATCTCAAGGGCAGTTTTCAATTTGAAAGAAACTGTAAAAGCGTCGTGGATAGAAAACACGCTCAAGCTGTTGCGAGATCTGCGTACCGCGAGCGGCAAATGGTGCATATGAATAGCTCGCCGTTATATCGCTGGCACGAGCATGACGTGTGGCTGTGTTGGCTAGCAGGCTGCGGAGCGAGGGGTCGCTGGTTCAAACCCCCCGTAAGGTGGTCTGGAATGACGGCGTCGACATGCAGACGGCGACGGCGAAAATCAGCCGAGAGTGTCCATATAATTGATATCGCAATAAAACCAA
This sequence comes from Rhipicephalus appendiculatus, assembly GCA_030522465.1. Lineage (NCBI taxonomy): Eukaryota > Metazoa > Arthropoda > Arachnida > Ixodida > Ixodidae > Rhipicephalus > Rhipicephalus appendiculatus. The sequence continues at coordinate 7,727 of JALIZH010013177.1, forward strand.
TGAGGCGCTGATTTAGGAGATATCAAGATCTTTTGCTAGTAGATTTCTGGCTTGTGATTTCAGGATTATGCATTGTGATCTGTTTAAATAGCGTTTAATGTTCAATATATGCTGCATAACACGTAGCTCGAAATTTCGTTTCGTTAAAAAATACCACCTTTGTTGGAAACACTTGACGAATTTGACGTCTTACTAGCAAATATGCGTGTGTGCCAGTCAACTGCTTGCTGACGCAGTCGGGTTTTAAATGCGAAGCATTTCTTAGAGAACTTCAGCGACTTTGCGCGTATCTATCTATCTATCTATCTATCTATCTATCTATCTATCTATCTATCTATCTATCTATCTATCTATCTATCTATCTATCTATCTATCTAGCCGCCTACGACTTTGTGCTCTCCTGGCCGTATCGTTTCCAAAATTCGTATGGAATAACATGACTGTATGACAAACAGGAGTGACTGGTCATATCATGAAAATCATGACTAACTTGTCATGAAAACTATGATTTACATGCCATGACCATAGTGCTCCTGAGGCCGTTTTCTTAACTTGATATGTCCAAAAATTCGTACGATGAGACATTTCTACATGACGAACATAAATGACAGGTGTTATATGGAAATAATGACCTGCATGTCATGTACAACATAGCTTGATATACCCCAAAATTGGTATTGTGTGACATGACTATATGACGAACATAAGTGCCAAGTGGTAATATGGAAATCATGACATGTCATGTGCAACATGACTTGCATGTCACGCTCATGACACTTTCGTGGCCGTTTCGCTAGCTTGATATACACCAAGTTTGGTATTGAGCGACGTGACTGCATGACGAGCATAAATGACAGGTGGTAATATGAAAATCATGACCTGCATGTCATATACAACATGATTTACATGCCACGCTCATGGCGCGCTGACGGCCGTTTCGCTAGCTTGATATACACCAAATTTGGTATTGCGTGACGTGACTGCATGACGAACATAAATACCAAGTGATAATATGGAAATCATTACATGTCATGTACAATATGACTTGCATGCCACGCTCATGACACTCTCGTGGCAGTTTCGCTAGCTTGATATACAACAAACCTCGTATTCAGGGACGTGACTGTATGACGAGCAGAAATGACAAGTGGTAATATGGAAACCATGACATGTCATGTGCAACATGACTTGCATGCCACACTCATGGTACTCCCGTGGCCCTTTCGCTAGCTTGATACACACCAAATTTGGTATTCAGTGACGTGATTGTATGACGAGGATAAATGACAAGTGGTAATATGCAAATCATGACATGTCATGTGCAACATGACTTGCATGCCACGCTCGTGACACTCTTGTGGCCGTTTTACCAGCTTGATATACACCAAATTTTAAGGCGAAAACCTTTAATGTCTCATGCTCACGTCCGCCCGTCCATCCGGTCGTCCGTCTGTCCGTCCCTCCAGCCATGCCCTGGCACAGTGTCAGGTGGGCGCCGGGGCGCGCAAACGGACGCCGGTCGCGTTGGACTCTACCGTGCTTGCGCTTTGCTTGCGTAGCGTCGCTGTGCCCAGCGACTCTAATCATGCAAGGAGGGAGACGCGCACATCACGTTTCATTCTGACCGACCCCTTCTGACTGGGCACAGGCGTTCGAGGAACACACTTTGGAATTGACAAAGTGTCCGGCAATTTAAACGCTGGAACGCGGATGGCGTCTGCAGGATGCGCAGAGCGCGAGAATACGAACGCATGCGAAACAGAGGCAGATTGGTCTCGCCTCTCGCTGCGATTCAAGGTAAACAATTAAGCGAACATAAGTGGCAGGTGGTAACATGAAAATCTTGGCATGCATGTCATCTACAATGCCATTTACATGCCACGTTCATGGTGCGCTTGCGTCCAGTTAGCTAGCTTGTTAGCTATACACCAAAATTTGTATCGCGCGACGTCACTGCATGACGAACACAAATGACAGGTCCTAACATGTAAGTAATGACATGCATATTATGTACAGCATGATTTGCTCCTTGCTGGCTGCTTCGAATCACATCGATTCCCACAGTGTGCGTGGGATCTGCCGGTTTTTTGTATAATAGACTGCGCGAAAACACACGAATATTTGAGCTTGAGAATATCCAGAGCTCAAAAAAAAAAAAAGATTTTTGAGTGGTCGTTTCTCCACATTTGTTCTTTGTTCGCTTCAAGAACCACGAGTGCAAGAGAGAGAGAGAGAGTGAGAATTTATTACAAGGAAGAGAGGTTGGCCTGAGCTTTTGTGCTCTAGCCTGCTACTACAATCGGGGATAAGGGAAGGGGAAAAAAAGAGCGATGAAGGGTGATCAAAATTTCAAGACTAACGCATGCGTTTCACAGAAACATTTTAAAGGGCCACTAAAGAGGAAAACGATCTTTTCCGTATTGGTAAATTACTTTTTCGCAATACAAAAAATCTCCAGAAGACGCTTGGTAAGAGAGAAAACACGCAAAAAGGAAATGCGGGTGGCAACGCCACTTTGCAATTCCGACAAAAAATCGCCGTGACGCCACAAATATTGCCGGCGTGTACTAGAGCCTAAGTAGCTCCTAGACGGTAAAAATGAGGTGCATTGTCCTTAATGAAGGCAAGAGGCTTAGCGTACCAAGTTTCAATGAATTTCGTTAAGCCGATGTCACAAAAATTGGAGAAATGTGCTATAAAATTCATGACGTCACGCCAGGAGATTTCGGCACGAAATTTAAAATTTGAACGTTTACCTTGATTTTCTCCTCTACTAATGAACATACGATGGTGACACTAACGACATTAGAGTTCTCGGAGTACAGTGTATCAACCTAAACTAATTCATTGTTTCAGTTGTGTGTCCCTTCAAAACTGCACACTTCTTGCTTTAACTCGCGTTACTCGCTCGATCTAAGAGGCGTTAAATTTATGAAATTTCTGGTCATATTTTGTAATACTCTGCAGATGCATATGTCTCTTTTTTGTAATGAACTACATTTTCTTAGAACATAATGCATTATCAAGTAGGTTTAGCAATGCCACTTTGTGCAAAACGCTTGAATGTTCTGCCAGAACATGCGGTCACTTCCTTTTATTGCATGACGCGAGAACGTGCAGTCCTATTGTGGCGCAGAACCCGTATGCTCGGGGCCAGTGGTATGCTGTAGCCCCCAGAGACAACACGGAGGCAGCTGCATAAAAAAATTCCCCATCTCCCGCTAAAGGGAACCATGTGTGGATGCGAAGCAGCGGGGGAGATAATTAGCTTGAGCGGGAGGAACGTCGCCGCTCTCATTTCACGGCAGTGGTCCCGGCGCTCATCGCGGCGCTGCGCAGGAGAGACAATGAGGCGCGCGCGCTCCGTCATTTTCATACCGCGGAACTACCGTGGCGCCCCCCAGCGGAGTATGCAGCTGTCACACCACCTGTCGTGCGCACCGCTCATCAGAGGATTCCTAGAGGAAAGGACGGGGGGGGGGACCGTAGAAGAGGAGAGAGAGGGGGAGGGTACGTGCATGCCCTGTGGGGGTGTGGGACGCGGGAGCCGCTCCGTGGAGTAGAGGATTCTTAGAGGAGAGAGGGGGAGAGGACGCGCATGCGCTGTGGGGATGTGGGCGCCGCTCCTTAGAGTAGATGATTCCTAGAGTAGAGGAAGGGGGTGAGCGTAGGAGAGCATAGGGGAGGGGAGGCGCATGCGCTGTGGGGGGGTGTGGGACGCGGGGGCCGCTCCGTAGAGTAGAGGATTCCTAGAGGAGAGAAAGGGGGTGAGCGTAGGAGAGAGAGGGGGGGGAGGGGACGCGCATGCGCTGTGGTGGTGTGGGACGCGGGAAGGAGGGACGGACTAAGCCCCCTCCAAACACATGCAAGCAAGATTAAGGAATGGGGTCAACGTGGGCGACAGACACCACCTGCCTAGCCATTGCTAGGCAGCCTCTCTGTGCTCTCGGCCATGACTAAAGGAATGGGGTCAACCTGGGCGACAGACACCACCTGCGTAGCCATTGTAAGCAGCTGTGATGTGCGCCTAGAACATTCGTGGAGGGTCCGAGTGATGTGTCAGATGGAAAAGACGACGACGACTGCGGAGCTCCTGCGGAGATGCGTGAGCGCGGCGAGTGTCGAAGAAGAGAGGAAGAAAAAGAGGAGTCGCGTGCGTGAAAGGAAAAGAACGGGCAGACGGTGTTGGGCGTTCGACACAGTCGGGTGACCGGGCCCGAGTGTCGGCGCTCTTGGACGCGGTCCACGAGTTGAAGCTACGGGCTTCACGTGGCCGCTGTTGTCCCCCGCCTCCAACGCTTCGCTTCTGCAAGGCTCAAGCTCTTTCGGCAGTCTTCAGGAGCCAGTTTCCACATCTACGAACCTCTGGTTTCACCGCTCAGGGCCTCGCCACGTCACCGTGCCTCATCAGGACGCCTCGCTCAAGCCGATGGACAGCCAAGTTGGTGAGCCTGTGTGAGCAATGAGTTTGTGACTGTTTTATGAGGGACGCTTATTAGGTGGACGTTGCTTTGTCTGTGTTTGTACAGTTTGTTTTAGTGTGCGTGTTTCCTGTGTGCATAAAGTGTCTTTCGAAACCTGCAAGCAGCCTCGTCAGTTTGTTGGGAACCGCATGCGCTCCCAACATAAATCCTCTAAGAATCGAACCCTTTCTCATTACAATGGCGTCCGCGACAGGACGAGGCTGATTGTAGAGTTCTTTTGATATCAGGAAACATGGATATGAAAGAGTTGCTTAGAGCCAGCGAAAAGCTAGGCCTAACAGTAGATGTACTCAAGAAGTGGATGGAGGAGGAACAAGCGCGTGAGAGAGAGGAGCGGGACGCCGAACGCGAGGCAGAGCGCGAGCAGGCCGAGCTCGATGAACGTGCAAGAAAACAGCAGTTGGAGTTGGCGCTGGAGAAAGGCAAGCGCGAGGCGCGTGCACGAAAAGAACAGTTAGAAATGGCTCGCGAGAAGCCGGCGTTGGAGGAGAAAATTTCGTTCCTTCGCTCGCGTGTACTGGAAGCTGAGGCCCGTTTGTGTAGACGCGAAGGCGTGGTAGTCGTAACTGATCGTACCACGTCATCGCCATTACGCCCTCGGCACATGAAGCCTGCGTTTGAAGAGGAACCAGGTGACCTGAGTGCTTCCTCTAGCTTAATCCAGAAGGTGCCAACAGGGCTGCTCTCGCCTGAAGATAACGCATCCAGACCGAGTATGCTTCCACTAGGCACCAAAAAAGGCTAGGAGAGGTTTGGTTGAATCCAAGGAGGCAAAGGGCAGCCTCAGGAGAAAGGCAAAAGAAATGTTCTTAGAAGATGTTTTACGCGTCATTGCCTCTGAGAGTGGAAGCACAATTATTACAGATGCCAGAGTGCCTCCCAGCAGTTCTAATCTAGGAGATTCACTCTTACGCCCAGGTAATAATGGTGAATGTCACAGAAAGTACACCCGCTTGGTTAATTGAGATTCGTCGGGCGTACCCCATGCTGCAGAAGCACATGACTTAGGCATGGTCAAGGAGCGTAGCAATAACCCACCTCAAATGAGGGTGACGTTGACAAGTAGGGGAAGGGGGTGAAAATAAAGAAAGTAGCGTTCGGTATCAGCAGGAGAAGGCGACTACTAAAGGGCTCAATGTGGAGTCGAGAGAGCGTTCAAGTGAAGGGGAGCAAGCCCGACGCAGGAATAATGAACTGCGGAACAATAGCACGATGGTTGCACAGAATCACTTCAGCAACAACGCAGCTGCTGCGTCTACTGTTATAGCATACGAAGCAATAGCTATTTCCCCTAAGAAGGTGATTGCTTCCTCACCTTACGTGACAAGTCCGAGTCGTGGTCCGAATATTGGCGTGTCGCGAGAGTTCATTCTGGCGCGTTCGCATCGGTGCGAACGGTTCGAACGCTTTGGCGCCAAGCGTAATAACTTGCACGTAAAGGATGAGTTCGCTATCAAGGAATCAAAGGCGTTTGAACTGGTCATTTTTCCGCATCTCTTCATTCCGAGGCCCAGACGAGTGTCTTTGATGCTTTTGGCCTCAAAGCAGGTGAAACGTACCAGCCGTCTCGTGTGGGACGCGATAACTTGAGCGTCATGGTCAACTAACCGGCCTGTCATTGTTATTTGAACTAGCAACGGAAATACTTTATTTCATGGTGATGGTTTGCGAAGTTGCGTCACTTCATTTGTGTTACTGTGTTGAGCAAACTTTCTTTCATGGTGACGTTTTGAAAGGTTACATACTAGCATCTGAGGCGTTGTGTTGGCCGAACTTTTCTGGACGTACTTAAATTATGCAGTGCAAACGAGGGTGCTCACGTTACCACATGAAAATACTGAGACATCCAATATATGGCTACTTTATGTTCAAAGGTGTTCTAAGGAGTGAAGTTATGTGGTTTTTGTGAACTCTTTCGATGAACTTGGATTTTGTAGTGATTGTCTGGTTGGCATATGGAGGGCAGTGTATATCAGTGTTACGCGCACATATATCGCATTTTGTTCTTGTTCCCTGCCGAACAAAAGACTTGAATGGGGGCCTATGTGATGTGCGCCTAGAACATTCATGGAGGGTCCGAGTGATGTGTCAGATGGAAAAGACGACGACGACTGCGGAGCTCCTGCGGAGATGCGTGAGTGCGGCGAGTGTCGAAGAAGAGAGGAAGAAAAAGAGGAGTCGCGTGCGTGAAAGGAAAAGAACGGGCAGACGGTGTTGGGCGTTCGACACAGTCGGGTGACCGGGCCCGAGTGTCGGCGCTCTTGGACGCGGTCCACGAGTTGAAGCTACGGGCTTCACGTGGCCGCTGATGTCCCCCGCCTCCAACGCTTCGCTTCTGCAAGGCTCAAGCTCTTTCGGCAGTCTTCAGGAGCCAGTTTCCACATCTACGAACCTCTGGTTTCACCGCTCAGGGCCTCGCCACGTCACCGTGCCTCATCAGGACGCCTCGCTCAAGCCGATGGACAGCCAAGTTGGTGAGCCTGTGTGAGCAATGAGTTTGTGACTGTTTTATGAGGGACGCTTATTAGGTGGACGTTGCTTTGTCTGTGTTTGTACAGTTTGTTTTAGTGTGCGTGTTTCCTGTGTGCATAAAGTGTCTTTCGAAACCTGCAAGCAGCCTCGTCAGTTTGTTGGGAACCGCTTGTGTTCCAAACATAAATCTTCTAAGAAACGAACCGTATCACATCACAGCAGCCTCTCTGTGCTCTCGGCCACGACTCTGATGACTGTGTTAGGGTTGACGGCCTTCATATTACTAGAGTGTTCTGGTTCGCATAATGGGTGCTTCCCTACTTCATGAAAGTGGCCGGACGCGGGACGGGTGACGGCGGACGGGGGGACGGCGGACGGGGGACGCGGGACGCGGGACACGGGAGCCCCGAGCATAAGATGCTTCGCACCTAAAAAAATCACAGCATATCCGCGGAGTGAATGATGATGAGTGGGCGAAGCTCTGGAGGTACATCATCAAAGACGTGATGGTGGTTGGTTCATCATCATCATCATCATCAGCCTGTCTACGCCCACTGCAGGGCAAAGGCCTCTCCCATGTTTCGCCAATCAACCCGGTCCTGTGCTTTCTGCTGCCACGTTATACCTGCAAACTTCTTAATCTCATCTACCCACCTAATTTTCTGTCTCCCCCCTCACGCGTTTGCCATCTCTTGGAATCCAGTCAGTTACCCTTAATGACCAGCGGTTATCCTGTCGACGTGCTACGTGCCCGGCCCATATCCATTTCTTCTTCTTGATTTCAACTATGATATCCTTAACCCCCGTTTGTTCCCTGACCCACTCTGCTCTCTTCCTGTCTCTTAAGGTTACACCTATCATTTTCCTTTCCATCGCTCGCTGCGTCGTCCTCAGTTTAAGTTGAACCCTCTTTGTAAGTCTCCAGGTTTCTGCTCCGTAGGTAAGTACCGGTAAGATGCAGCTGTTATATACCTTCCTCTTGAGGGATAGTGGTAGACTACCATTCATGATTTGATAATGCTTGCCGAATGAGCCCCATCCCATCCTTATTCTTCTAGTTATTTCACTCTCATGGTTCGGCTCCGCGGTTACTACCTGTCCTAAGTAGACGTACTCCTTTACAACTTCCAGTGTCTCGCCACCTATCGCAAAGCGCTGTTCTCTGCCAAGATTGTTCCACATTACTTTAGTTTTATGCATATTAATTTTCAGACCTACTCTTCTACTTTCCGTATCCAGTTCAGTAATCATAAGCTGTAATTCGTCTCCCGCGTTACTCATCAATGCAATGTCATCAGCGAATCGCAGGTTACTGAGATACTCTCCATTAACTCTTATCCCTAACTCTTCCCAATCTAGGGCCCTGAAAACCTCCTGTAAACACGCGGTGAATAGCATTGGAGAGATCGTGTCTCCCTGTCGTACGCCCTTCTTTATTGGGATTCTATCGCTTTCTTTATGGAGGACTATCGTGGCTGTGGATCCGCTGTAGATTTCTTCCATTATGTTTATATAGGCTTCGTCGATGCCCTGATTCCGCAGTGCCTGCATGACTGCTGATGTCTCCACCGAATCAAATGCCTTCTCGTAATCTATGAAGGCTATGTATAGGGGTTGGTTGTATTCCGCGCATTTCTCTATCACCTGATTGATAGTATGACTATGGTCTGTCGTTGAGAAGCCTGTACGAAATCCTGCCTGGTCCTTTTGGTTGATTGAACTCTAATGTCGTATTAATTCTGTTAGCAATTACTTTTGTAAATAGCTTGTAGACAACGGACAGTAAGCTGATGGGCCTGTAATTTTTCAGGTCCTTGACGTCCCCCTTTCTTATGGATCAAGATGATGTTGGCATTCTTCCAAGAATCTGGTATCCTCCCTGTCGAGAGACACTTCGTATACAGGGTGGCCAGTTTTTCTAACATAATCTCTCCGCCGTCTTTCAACAGGTCTGATGTTACCTGATCCTCACCAGCTGCTTTGCCTCTTTGCATTCCCTTTAGGGCTTTCTTTTACTTCTCCGGTCAATACTGGTGGGATGTCAGATTCCTCTGGGCTATTATTGCTTCTTACGTTATCATCCTGACTGTCTCGGCTGCTGTACAGATCTCTGTAGAACTCTTCCGCTACCTCAACTATTCTATCCATATTGGTTGTGACTTTGCCTTCCTTGTCCCTTAATGCATACATCTGATTTTTGCCTATGCACAGTTTTGTCTTCGTAGCTTTGAGGCTTCTTCCGTTCGTTAGAGCATGCTCAATTCTCTCCATATTATACTTTCTTATGTCGGCTACTTTACGCCTATTGATTAACTTGGAAAGCTCCGCCAGCTCTATTTTGTCTGTTGCATTTGAGGCTTTCATGGTTTGACGTTTCTTAATGAGGTTTTTCGTCTCTTGGGATAGCTTACCAGTGTCCTGTCTAACGACTGTACCCCCGACTTCCACTGCACACTCCTTAATGATACTAGTCAGATTATCGTTCATTGCGTCAACGCTAAGGTCGATTTCCTCGGTTAAAGCCGCGTACCTATTCTGAAGTGAAACTCTGAATTCCTGTACTTTCCCTCTCAGAGCTAGTTCATTAATCGGCTTCTTGCGTATCAGTTTCTGCCGTTCTTTCCTCAAGTCTAGGTGAATTCTAGATCTTACCATTCTGTGGTCACTGCATCGGATCTTGTTAACTACTTCCACATCCTGTACAATGCCCGGGTGTGCACACATTATGAAGTCTATTTCATTTTTAGTTTCGCCATTAGGACTCCTCCACGTCCACTTACGAGTAGCCCGTTTTCTGTAGAAGGTATTCAAGATCCGTAAATTGTTGCGTTCTGCGAATTCTACTAGTAACTCCCCTCTGGCGTTTCTAGAGCCGATGCCATATTCCCCCAACTGCATGATCTCCAGCCTGCTTCTTGCCTACCTTTGCATTAAAGTCGCCCATCAGTACAGTATACTGTGTCTTTACCTTACTCATTGCTGATTCTACGTCTTCGTAGAAGCGTTCAACCAGTTGATCATCATGGCTTGATGTAGGCGCGTAGGCCTGTACCACCTTCATCTTGTACCTCTTATTAAACTTAATTACGATACATACCACCCTCTCATTAATGCTATAGTATTCCTCTATATTACCAGCTATATTTTTTATGAATAAGGAACCCCACCCCTAGTTCTCTTCTGTCAGCTAAGCCACGATAGCATAGTACGTGTCCGTTCTTCAGCACTGTATAAGCCTCATGTGTCCTCCTAACCTCACTGAGCCCTATTATATCCCATTTAACACCCTCTAATTCCTCGAATAGTACAGCTAGACTCGCCTCACTAGATAAAGTTCTGGCGTTAAACGTAGCCAAGTTCAGATTCCAATGGCGGCCTGTCCGGACCCAGAGAGGTGGTTGGTTGCATGTGGTCAAACGATATGGTTGTGAGACCATATCGCAATGCCATGTGTTGTATGGCATCGCGATCGTCATCGTCATCAGCGTCATCGTTATGACGCATAGTGGGTACATTCCATGTGGTGGCATCGCGATCGTCATCGTCATCAGCGTCATCGTTATGACGCTGATGTGTTGTATGGCACGCTGACGTGTTGTATGGAACGCTGGCGTGTTGTATGACACGCTACCATACAACACGCTGACGTGTTGTATGGCATCGCGATCGTCATCGTCATCAGCAGGTGGCTAGTACTACAAACATGGGACGCACGACCCACGGGATAAGGAGCTTCGCCCCTAAAACACATTCATTGCTACAACGTGCAGGCCAGACAAACTCGGCGTCTGTCCCAAAGATGTGACGCAATCTCCTTTGGCAAGGGAAACACTCACGGGCACCGAACATTGCCCGCAAGCCTTCGCGCCGGCTGGGCACACGCCGACGACGAGCACTCCACCGCTACTCCGTCACTGACTCCGCTCGGCATCTTCGGCGTCGCCCTCGTCTTCGTCGCCCACGACCCTTCGCAGCTTGGTCGTCTCACTCGATGCGCGTGTTTCATCTGACTGCTTCACTCTATGTCGGTGTCGCGTTTCGGCTTGGTTCGTGTGTTCTTACGTGTCCTGGAGACTTCCCAGAGTTTTCACAGCGAAAGCTACTATGAGATCCCAACAAGGGCGCCGTACTTGTCCGCCGCCGCCGCCATTGATGTCCGTAACCGCTATCGCACAAAATAAGAAAAAATTCGAGAGGCCTGAGAAGAACACGCAGCACAGTCATAGCGAAAGCTGGAAGAGCGTCCTTTCTAGACACCCTTGAACAGTATCTTGGGAGAACTAGTAGAAGTACACATGAAGGTACTCACCACGCCATAAATCATCGTAACTTCCATGAAGTAGAAAAGCATATACTATGCCATTATTCGTAATTCCGCGCAGACGCGTGATACCTCCTACACATCTGTAAGACATTATGTGCATTTTGTTTGTGCTGTGGCTCATGACGATGAAGAATTACGGCTAAGCCTTTTGCAATGTGTTGGATGTAATCAACGGCCTACTCGTTACACAATTCGCATTGTGTAACGCCTGGTTGTTATCTTAATCTACTGTGACGCAGTATTACACGTTGACACGAGTGATTACCCGGTACGAAACCTGCAGAGGGCATTTTGGGGAAGGAGTCTCGAGCACCAGGGTGGTTCTGTGGTAGAATACTCGGCTTTCACGCAGATGAGCAGGTTTAAAATCGCTTCTGTACCTAGAAATTCTTTCTCATTAAATTTTTTTTTCTTATTTCGCGCGAGAGTAGTTACAGACACCGGCGGCAGCGGCACCGGTAACGGGCAACTACGGCGCCAATATCGGTTCTTGCTGTGATCTGATAATCGCTTTTGCTGTAATATATGCAAAGGCCCAATCACTATCACTTTACCAGAGCCATGGGCGAGAGCACAGAGTGGCTGCTTACCAATGGCTACGTAAGTAGTGGGTGGAAGCAAAGAATGACGCGCACCACCGGTGGTATCAGTCGTGGAGGTTGAGGCCATCGTTTGATATTGAAAAGCGAGGTTACGTGCGTGGAACCTTCCTGCTGTTAGAGGTGCTCATGCTCATGATGATAGCAAGAGTGACCGACGTTCCTGGAAATTTTTCTCTCGTTTCTTTTTAATTATTTCCTTCGATAGTTGTAACGGACACCCGCGGCGGCGGTGGCGGCGGACAGCTATCCCACTGCCACTGCTGTTGTGATCTGATAAGAGCTTTCGCTTGCCACGAATATTATTCCTTGAAATTTTTAACGCAACAGTGTTTCCCGGACGTCGTGTTGAATTGTTTTGATTTCTGGAGGTTCCACTGAGTGTAGCGATAAAGGAGTAAAGCAGTATGAAAACTTTTACAAGGCACGTTGAGCCATTCTAAATGCGAAGCATTTCTTATCGAGGGAATCACACTTTCAGCGTTTCTATCTATCTATCTATCTATCTATCTATCTATCTATCTATCTATCTATCTATCTATCTATCTATCTATCTATCTATCTATCTATCTATCTATCTATCTATCTATCTATTTATCTATCTATCTATCTATCTATCTATCTATCTATCTATCTATCTATCTATCTATCTATCTATGTAGTCACCTACGCCTGCGTGCTTTCTTGATTGCCCCCCTTGGTGTATACCAAAAATTGGTATGATAGAGTAAAAGCGTTTGATGATTAGGACTGTTTGGTCATGACATGAATGGCGTGTAAATCCTGCAACGTGCGCCGTCAACGTGCGCCGGCATATAGCCTTATACCATGGGTTGCGGTATGCCGCTATGCGCTGCAGGTGACTGACAATTTATCTTTACCCAGAAACAGCAAGAACAGACCCTTATGAAAATGGTGATGTCCTGTAAGTGTACTGTAAGTTTCCCCGAGGCAGCATGAGGACACAAACTGTATGTATCCCAGATGTCGCGATTTGGCCGCTTACTTCCTGTATCCTCAAAGCGTACGTCCTGTATGTGTCCCATCTGTGACCGTCCTGTATGTATCTGATGTGTAACCGTCCTGTATGTATCCCAACTGTCGCAATTTGGCCGCCGCCTTTGCCTGTCTCCTGAAGTGTCCGTCTTGTATGTGTCCTATGAGTAGCCTACCTTTATGCAGACCAGACGTTATGCCAGTGCGTTGCCTTTATGATGCCGCATAATGCAGGCTGCTGTAATTGGGAGGTACATGCATATGCATACGAAACTTTGCAAAATTATTCATTTATTATCATTTACACTGTACAGTTTGGTGCATTTTACCGACAATATTCGAACAGGCAATGTACATCCGTCGGTGGCTGAAGAGAACTAAGATTAACAGACCAGCCTTAACCTCGTGAAGCTTGAACGTAGCATTTTAAGAGTCAACTTTTTCAGCATCTTTTTAGGTAACGGAGAGTACATTCATTTCTGCAAAACGCAATAACAAATATTTTAAGTAACAAACTCATGAGAGTATTTTATGACCAAAAGGCGCTTTCCATGGCATTATAAACATTATAGCTACTTAGATAAGCTTTGCACACCCAAATCAGCCATCTGATGCACCATATAGAAAGTGTATCAAAGTGACTTCTTGGGCTATATGGGCTAATCACAAATGTATGCAGCCTTACAGAGTAAAAGAACGAACAATCATAACTTCACAACAAACTCAGAATAAATACAGATTAAAATCATTGTATATTGCAATAAATTAGGAATGTGACAAACAAAACATCAGTGCACTAGCAGAAATGCCTGGTTGGCACCAAACTGCCGTACTTAGCATGCATCATTGCAAGCAAAAGACTATAGACCACAACCAGTCGTACACTTCACGCAACCCTTGACTGCTGAACCGTAGGTCATGGCATCGAACCTCGACAGTGGTAGCCACATTTTCAATTAAGGAAGAAATGCTTGAGGCCCGTCTGCTTAGATGTGGGTGCGTTCTAAGAACCCAATGTGGTCAAAATTTCTGAAGCCCTCCACTATGGCGTCCCTGATAATCATATTGTGGATTTAAGACGTTAAACCCAAGAATTATTATTTTCATCACACTTCACGTGACTAAAGCAAGCTGATTTTTATCTGCTTGCATTAGTTGTTACGTAGTTGAAAAATGTGTAGTTGCTATGTAGTTCAAAAGACTATGTAGTTTAAAATGTCGTCACCATTCATCCCCCCAATCGACAAAGCTAAGTTTCAATATTTCAGAATGCCTTCAGTCAGTTATCATTAAAAAAGTTAGACGTGATTAAGTATCACTGTAAAATATCACACATGGTTACATATTAGCAAAGCTAAGTATGATTAAGTATGACAGTAGGAAACCACTTAATTGCACTTATGATATGAACTTACAGAAGACAATGACATAAGTAAGGTTAGAAAAACGTATGCCAATACGTTTCAGTGAATATTAAAGTGAAAATAAAATCATTAATATGCTACTACGTCATAACAACACTGAAAGTTCATTTTAAAAATCACTAATTGCACATAAAACAAATTAAAACATGACATACAAGTCTGGAGAGCAGTTCACTCAGTAGATTTAAAAAAAACAAGTTCTGTGTCCAGGGGGGACACAAAGTCAGACATTAATGCTGTCAGCTGACCAATTAACTCAGAATAAATAATGAAATTTTTAGTGACTGCAGTAAGCAGGTATGTTTGCATTGAAAAGTTGGAGGCTGTCGTGTCTCTACTTGGAAAAATTCTTCAAGCATGTCAGTGCTCCAAGATATCCCGCTGCAAAATTTAATTGCGGTTTGCATGACTACACATAAAAGGCAGTGAGGGTCAGCAAAATGTTACTCCCTGGTGTGACGAGCAGTCACTGCTTGCTATCCCAAGCCAGTAGTAAAAGGGTAACCATTATTATGTTTGCCTATGTCTTGAACCCATTGTCAGATTAAACGCGGCACACCAGGGAGTAGCTTTGTACCAGTGCTCACTGTCCTGCATGCGTAATGATGCAAGCCGGAACTAAACTTTCCAGCAGGATATCTCAGCAGACATGGTAGAATTCTTCCAAGTGAACCTATGTAGAAATGTGACTGGCTCAAACTTTTTATTACATAGATGCCTGCTTGCTGCCGTCACTAATAAGCTCATTATTCAATCTTAACGGCATGGCTCACAGCGATAATTATTGTCTGGCTTTGTGCCCACCTGGATACATAACTCATCTACAAAAGTGGCTTTTACGTAACTTACAGTGGTGACTTTTTAAAGAAGAAGAAAACGCTTAATTTTGAACACCCTGAACATGCGAGCTCCTTGAACGCAGCAATCAGGTGGCTCAGTGAAGTTTCGCTTGCACAGGAAACAGAAGCCGTGTGCAGCTGCTGTACATCAGCAGCCAACTTCTTCATGAGCCAGCATTGAGGACAGGCTTGCCCGGACTTCTTTCACACTTGTACAAGGAGCATGTATAGGCTGCAATTGAAACAAGAAAATAACAATTTAGTGACATGTGTCTGTGAGCAAAGTTCAATTTGTCACACAGTATTTTAAAAAGCTTATCAGGAACAATGTGTCTTAAATAAGTTTAAAACAAGCAGGATGTACACAAACTAGAGATATTACAAGAAAAATGTTTGATTCATTCTTGGTGAACACAGTTGTAGCCTTACGAAAGAATATGCACTTCACACATCGCGGATGTGTCAAAAATATGCTTGAATTGTGTTCCGGCATAGTGGGTTGACATGTGAATTCAGTGATACCACGGCACATGCATGCCGGTTTGCACATTCATCAAGTATCCATTGCAGGTAACATATAAAATTAAATTACGCGTTTACTTTTGGATACGACTAATGTAGCTTTCTTCAGGCTGCTCACATTGGGACGAGTATACCTATAATGCCAGGAATTGGTTTCACTAAATTACTATTGTATGCTGTTAAATTGTGGTCACTGGTTTCAATGATTTTGGTTGGCTAACAAGACAATACTCCTCACTTAAGCATCACAGGCTAATGGCCTTATGGAGAAAAATGTGCAAATGCTAACTTTTACAAGGCACCCATCTTGAACCACATACCATCCTAATAAAGCATGCAAGCCTCTGCAACAATCTCCGGCAACCAGAATCCTGGAAGCTATTGACCGCGATTTAGCAATACACAATAAACATTCGATGAAACTGATTTCTGAAGTTCTATAATTGCTTCAATGCCAACAGCTTGAAGAAACAGTCTAGATTTGTTGTTCTCAGATAAATACATTGTCTAATTTTACATTTTAACAACAACAAATGCATGATGCATGATCGACTTATGCATGCGTACCATGAAGTATGTATAACATTATTGCGAGTTTTGAACGATAAATAAAATATTCATTTCTGCACATACCACATATCCCTTTAACAACCCGCACACCTAGAGAATTTACTATATCCGATATACTGTTAAGCTTGTCATCTATCAGAAAATGTCATCTGAGGTGGTGGTCCAAACTGTTCTTTAATGTTCGTACACGTAAAAGTGTTTAGCGAAGTTTCAACACCAAGCTGGGCCGAGGCGCACACAATTTTTAATAAACCAGAACAAAATAACGAAAGCCAGACATGGTGGAAACAAGCAGAATAAAATATGTTATGCTTGAACCCGTGGACTGACTCAGTGATCGAATTAGAGCTTGCACAGTTAAGGTACAGCAATTCGGCCACAAATAGACAGGAAGGATTCGTTCGAATACATTTCAATTTTAACGAACGGCTCAAAATGCACGGGTGCCTGCCGCATCGCGCAAGCTATGTCGCGGGTGAATTAAAACGTCACTTCGAATTTCACGAAACGGGCTGCATGAACACCTAACCGTAAGTGCAAGCTTCGCGAGCCATGCCTAAGACGAAGCAACGTGCTGTACACGCATCAACTCGAGTATCACGGTAGTTTAAAAATGCCTGCTGGCGCGGATGCATACACATGCACAAGTTTGGCCACCCGCAAGGAAAACACTTCTCTGATAGTAGTCGTAGCATATAACGATCCTGTAGCTGTTGAATAGAGGACGTACAGCATATGAAACTGCCTTAGACACGTTCACTTCTTGAGCGCACAATACGAACAAGCGCGCTAAAAACATGAACAGGTTCAAGCATACGCGCCTTAGGCACGATCAACGCTTACAGCTAACAACGCAGTCTTCGTCCCACAATTATTAAACCAAGCTAGTGGTTCATCGCGAGCGGGGCCCCCTTCCAACACCACTGGCGACAAAGGCTGGCGCTGGAGCCGCCGCCGCCACAACTCTGTTCAAATCCCACGCCGAATTCCAGCTGCGCATGCACTTTGCTTTACACTCCACACAAAAGAAGCTCGCCCGCGCTTAACATCGCACAACTTTGCCTTTATCCTGACGAAATGACACACACAGCTTCGCTACGTTAACAAAAACTCACTTAGCGTCCACATGTTACGAAAAACGTAGTGAACGGTGTTAACAAAGCGCTGACAGTGGAACATACCTGGTGAATGTTCCACGATGTGAAGCAACAGGTCCTCGCTTGAGTACAGTGCATCTTCGTAATAAGCAGCACCGGCAGAACACAAAACACGAACACAGAGCGCAAGCACACTTCAAAACATGAGAAAAAATTGGCCGCGTATCTGCGTGCTTCGCTGCAAATGTCGTCGAAAGACAATAGCCTTGTGCCGACTGCACTGCATGAGCGGCATGAGTACCACAATTTAATAGCTGGGCTAGCCGCTGGGCTCGTTTTGCGGACGTTTTCCGGGCACGCTTAGACGGACGCCGGCATTTCTCCGCTGAAATTTGGTCGTCGGTCTTTTTCTCTGCGTTCTCTGATCATGTCTTTGTAGAGTGGGTCGTATTTCATCAAGCGGCCATATATGTTTTGCCTTGCCTGAGACAGCGCTCTTCTACGATGAATCAGCCGCATCTGGCTGGCATTGATAAAACAGAAGAGGACGCCATCTACAGCGCTACCGGGGAACATCGGCTTGTGTTGAACTATGCTGCTGCCAGGTGGCAGCACCACAGCGTCGAAGTTAAATCACTGGGCGGAGACTTGTTTTGTACACAGCGGCGCATTTTCAGCGCCGCGTAATAAACACTAGGATCTTTATAATTACGTATCTATAGATTTTGTTTTAAAGGAACACTGTGAATAGTACTAAGGTGTTGATGGTGTGCCTCAGGTATGCGTAATATTTGATTTTTATTGCCCACGCTCACCCGTATGAACACATGCTTCTCGGTCAAGATTGGAGGTCGTAAGGCAGGGGGTTAAACTTTGGCCAGCTACTGAATCGTGCGACGTGCCGACAAACAGAGAAACAGACGGACTGACAGACATACCAAAGTTTCTCCGTTTAGGTATCCCAAGAAAGACTATCGTCTTTAAAATCGACTCTAACGAGGCCCTTCGCGAGGTGGCGAGCGGCAACCGAACAGGCCCAAACACGTGATTACTGCCGCGCAGACGTACACGCATCCGCGCATCGCAAATTTATAATCCTAACCAAAAAAATTTGTTTATGCTTCCAAATATTATAAAAGATTTATCCAAATATAAATAACGTAAATTGGTGAGGCTTTCAATATTTTGACTTCCTAAAAAAAAAAAAAGGCAGGTCGGAATTTAAGCGCGCGAAATTTGAAACGTTTGTTGCAGGTAACAGTGAACGCAATTTTGAAAAAGTGATCAACAGCGGTAAGAATCGCAACAAAACGTTCATGTCTTGTGAATTAAAAATATACAAGTCTTGGTGCAGACGTATAAACGCGCGATTTTAATGTAGTGATTGATGGTCCTTATGTCAAACTAAATAGATATCAAATACAAATTTTAGGAATCGGGAAGACACTGCGGCCAGCGCGGCCGGTCCCCGGCCGAGATCAGAATAAATGCTGGATTTCACTGTGGATTTCGTTCCGAGGGCGCGCGCGTGTGTGTGCGTGCGTGCGTGCGTGTGTGTGTGCGTGCGTGTGTGTGTGTGCGTGCGTGCGTGTGTGTGTGTGTGTGTGTGTAAGCGTGCGTAGGGCTCCCCTTCAGGCAGGGGCGTAGCCAGACATTTTTTTTCGTGTGGGGAGCACCTCCTTGATTTCGGGGAGGGCACCTCCTTGAAATGTTCATTTTTCGCTCCGTATGCCATGGCGAAAAAAAAATGTCGGGGGGGGGGGGCACGGGCCCGGTGTGCCACCCCCTGGCTATGCCACTGCCTTCAGGGGGAGGCGAAAGCTCGTCGCAGCGCCCCCTTCCTTCCTTATTAAGTCAATGTATGGGGAAGACTTTGCGCCCCCCCCCCCCACTTAAGTGACCGGGGGGGGGAGGGGGGCTGCCCCCCTCGTGCGCGCGCTTGTGTGTGTGTGTGTGTGTGTGTGTGTGTGCGAGTGTGTTATATTGCGAAAATGGAGGAGGGGCTTTGGTACCCCCCAGGCCCCCCCCTGGCCATGGAACTGGTAAAAACAGTTTTTGTACTACCACATGTTACCAACATAGGCGTGCGCAGGGTTCCCCTTCAAGGGGGGGGCAGGGGGGGGGGCGAAGGTTCGGGGCAGACTTTGCGCCCCCCCTCTCTTAGGTGTCTAAGGGGGGCGGCCGCCCCCTCTGTCCCCCTCGTGCGCACGCCTATGGTTACCAACGTATGAACTCAAGTGCACTTGAAGGTAACATATGGTTCGCTGCCAGGCAACATCCTGCCGTAAACATAAAGTACACATCCTACTGTTAACAAGAAGGAATCCGTCCATGGGAAGAGGAAGGGGTTTCGTAAACATAAAGTAGTGTCCTACAGGTCACATAAAGGAAGAGGAACCATAAAGGTCACGTAGAACATTAGTAGGAAACAGCAAGTACATTTCCCGGACATCACCGTTTTCATACGGGGACATTGGTAATTTAAATGCGGGATCGTTAAGAAATACCGAAGCCAGCAGCGTTGACCCGTCGAATGCAAAGAATAAAGCAGGATCCCAGCAGTAATCGAACCAAAGCATTCTGCGTGGTAGTCAGGTATTCTACCGCAGAGCCACGCCAGGTCTTGAAACTGCTTTGG